>CM017564.1:41284135-41491190 GCA_007844125.1 Sinonovacula constricta
CCAGAGTGGTCTGTTTTAGTGGCTTTTGTACTATCGTGCTATTTCAAAGTAAAGTTTTATGTATGTGTCAATAACTTACGGAAGACGGATGAAAACACAGACGTTGAAGCATTAACACAATGAATATGGACCAAACTTAACTGACAATGATATTTATATATATATATATATATATATATATATATATATATATATATATATATATATATATATATATATATATATATATATATATATATATATATATATATATATATATATATATATATAAATTGTACGTTGAAAGCTGAGGCAGTGTGCAGTTTTAATATTTAAAGAGAGCTTTCATTAAAACATATTACGACGATGCGAGTTAAAGGAAAACTACGTTTTCCTGGTTAAAACTTTAAAATCCAAATGAGCCAAACTGCAAAACAAGTTAAATTTTTATGCAAATTTTATGCATTTTTAATTTTTTGCTCAATACTTGAACTGTGCTTAGTAAATTAAAGCATTGTGCATGTAAACATGATTGTGAAAACATTGATGATTGAATGGACATATTCTTCTAGTAGTAATTATGTTGACTCGAATTGCGTTTTGATCTTTTGATCAGAAATGAGGATAACCTTGCGACCTATGTTGAATTCTTTTTTTTTTATTCTTCATTTTGTAGCTGATCATACAGTGTACAAATCTTATCATGGTTTTAACATATTATCAAAATAGAACATATCAACCATAGACATTTTTTGTTGCACAGCCTATTAGAAAATCTCTTGTTGAAGTATAGCAATATTAACATGTACGGAAGGAGCGGCGAAATATCATGCATTGCATTGAACATCAGTTTACAAATACTATAAAAAGTAAAAACATGTTGGGATAAATACACTAACTTCTCCAATGTATACTCTTATTTTAAGTATTGCAAACGACTCCGTATATGGATAACAGTGATAATCGTAGGTGGGATAACACCAACAGCAATGAATGACTATTTACAGACGTTATGTCTGAATACGTATGACAGTTTTAGGATTCCGGTCGAAAATAACGATAATGACCACACGGAACGACGACAAAGTAATTAGAACTCACATGTACAAAAGTCGCCCAAGTGGGAGACGAAAAATCTCAGTCAATTCATTTCTATTCTTGTGTTCGCACGTACGTTTTCTCAAAAATGGTCTATTTACCATTTGGTCTCATGATCTTTACTAGAATGTCATTAGTAGCAAATCGCATACATTTATCAACTTGATAACAAGTGTATTATTATTATTATTATTATTATTATTATTATTATTATTATTATTATTATTATTATTATTATTATTATTATTATTTGTTATTATTATTATTATCATCATCATCTTCATCATCAGCATCAGCATCAACATCAGCATCATCATGTTCTTACATTTTAGAAGCATACCGCTACTCCGATTGATAAACAACTGTTTGTTTTGAACCCGTATGCTTATTTGTGTTTCTTTTTATAATTAAAATGCCAATTTATGTACTAGTCCTTGCTGCCATTTACCTAACATAACATTGTGCAATAAATCATCACCAAAGACAAGATCAACATGTAAATATCATACCTCTAATTGTGTCCTGACTTCTTTGCTGGTCTCACCGAATTTGCTTATTTCTCCGTTACTTTTGACCAAGCGAACGCTGAAGATGTACGAGGTGTCCGATTGTAAGCTCGTGATCTTACCACTGTTTATCTCAAAATTCTGACATTTCCACTTTCTACTACCAATGTTTTCACATCGAACCTGATAGACATCACCATTGCAAAAACTTGTCACTGCCTCCCATTCAACATCAATACTGTCACTTGATACGCGTTTTACAACAGGCTTTCCAGGACGGTCAACCTAAAATAGTTGATGTTAACATTTGTGGTAGTCCTTTTGTTTAAATAACATTTATGTTTAAAAGTTAATGGCACAAGTAAATTCGAGATATTGATGTTTTGATTATTCACATCCTGTACAAATTAAACTTCTCGCCTAGTCAACTGTTTGTCCATCAAATACAATTGTTCAAGCATAATAGTTTCCTACGTCAGCGTAAACAAAGATGGGGAGTAAATAATAGCCTTCGATAAAGCATCACAATTATGAATTGTGATATCTTACTATTTGGTCCACACACATTACATCTTCTCAAGTTCAGTTTTCAATGTTTGTGATCACACGTATTATTTACTCAAAGTTTACATTTCATTCATTATCTTTATTTAGAATTGTATCCGTAGCAAATTTCATACATGTGTCAAACTTGATTGCCGTCAAATGATAAATATTATACAATTACTGACAATCGTACAATTCAAATTTGAAATGTAACCTACATTATTCTGTCTCATCAAGATCGCATGGACATTTTTTTTTCTCGTGTCATAGTTTCTTTACATGATTATAACTAACAAATCGAGATACACGTATATGTGTGTCTTTACGTAAGAGTTTCTGTATACTGGCATTAAAACACGTGTGATGTCTAATGAGTTTGCTATGATTAGAAAAATCAGGTGACTTTTTGTCTCGCGACTTTCTGCTATAACAATCTGCCTAATCTTTTATTTTCATATGTCAAGATAAATTAAACTAATGTGCAGTTTGGGTGAGACAATAGTGGTCTTGTTTTTCTCATGTAACATTCTGCTATTAAATTGATAAATGATATAATTATCCATAATTTACGGAAGACGGAAGATGGAAAAGCATGCGTTAAAGAATTAACATAACGAATATGGACCACATTTAACTGACAATGATACCACAATCAGTCAGGTGTGACATAAAGCTAATCATTATTTACATATTTGGTTTGAATTCCGATTTGTAAAACATATGTTAAAATTGTATGATTGACTGTAATTATTTTTTGTAAAATTGTATGTTGAAAGCTGATGCAGTGTGCAGTTTTATATTCTAACTTAACTTTCGATGCAATAATCCTACGAAAGATGAGGATTAATAGAAAACAAAACTATGTTTTGCACATGAAGACAGTACAATTTAAATGATCCTAATTGCCCAAGTTATAGTTAAATGTAAAGTTCAAGCGTTTTACAATTCGCGTGTCAATGAGTGCGTGCATCGTGCAGATTGTGTTTGGTAATAGCCTATCTAAATTAATTAAAAATGACCGTGCTTTCACATTATCATATGATTTTACGAACACAAACACACACATCGGGAAATTCATACGAACTGGACATTGACAAAACATGGTGTTGTCGTAAACCGGTTAAGTGCACAGGAAACCTTTGACTAAATGAAAAAAAAAAAATTTGTGTCAGTTTGCCTCATGTAAATAGCTTCCATATTACTTATCTTTCAGATGTATGCTCAATGTTTGAACCGTGCTCACTTAGATAAGTTATAAACGATCACGTCGTAAAACTAATAATGATCGTGAAAACATAGATGTTGGCTCGGACATAGTATTCTAGTCGTAATAATGTTGACTCGAAACTGCGTTTTGATCTAAAATGTGTGTAGCCTCGAGACCTGTATTCGAATAGTGTTTACTTCTTTTTTTGGTTGTAGCTGATCATACCTTATACACATCCTAAATGGAAATTAACTTATTTTCAAAAAAAAACATATCAACATTACAAATGTATGCTGCTCAACAAGTATGAAAACTCAACTCAGTTCACCAACCGATTTTACTACCCTCATTATTCCTCTTCAACTTCCACATGAATAATACGTCATAATGAATATGCATGAGTAAACAGAACAAATTTCACTGCGATGGAGTCTAACGTGTGCATGTGTGCAGTACTGACTTGACGATGACAATTGCATTTTATAAATACATTGCTAAATCACCACCGTTGTCATTTTCGGTTAGCAAAGGCTGCATTAAGTCAATATAATACTTTTGTTTATGTTTTGCGTCTAATTATTTTGATAACGTTAATGCATTTTGATTGATAATGCTAAGCAGTACAAATTTTAAGATGACCAGGACAAGAACACTGCATTAACATGTAGCAAGAAAAATAACATACTGCTACTAATATTGATGTCATATGATAAATTGCTGTTATGTCATTCGAAACAAAGAGTCCAGTTTGTTATCTGATGCTGTCTCATATTGTTCCTAATCAAACACGGATTAAGACAAACATGAGCATTGCAGTGAGATAAAGAACTTAATTATACAAGATATTTCATAGTATGGACGGTTTTTAACTGTTGGATTAGAACTGTGAAATGTGGGTGTAAGTTGTATTAACTATTTCAATTTATTTCCTTTGAATTTATGGTGTCAGCAAATAATATGTTTTTTTATATATATTTTATTATTTGATAATAAATATCTAAGAAAATTAACTATCGTATTTATGTATTATAAAAGTAATGTAGAAACGTTAACAGTTGTACTAACACCAAACTGGATCCCAACTGATATTTGAACTTTCAACCTGCGATATAGGCATCAGTTTCAAGGTGAATATATCGGCTACTAAAGAGGTGCTATCGTTCATTGATTTTTAATAATATTTCAATGGTCGAGTTAAACAATCAGGTTATCATCTACCTTTAGGAGTGTTCAACCCCTTACCTCTAGTTTTGATTCATCCATAGTCATGTTTTGTTTGATATTTTCACTGTCTTTCTTTCCATTTGCCTTAAGCAAGCAAACTTTGAAGATGTATGTTGTTCCAGGTTCTAAACTTGTAATCGTTCCTCATGCATGTTGTAAATTTATTAACTTATTTTGAATGTTGTTTTTTTAATTTGAACCTCATGTACATTGCCTGTACAAAGAGTGTTCTCTGGGTGCCATTCAATATCGTTTCTGTCTGAGGACAAAGACATGGGACATCAAGGATAAATGTATATGTAGCAGGACCTTCATTTAAATTTACGGTCATTTCGGATAGAAGTTGAAAGGTTCTTAAATTGAATTCTGAATTTTATATCATCGCTTAAATACCCCATGTTCACAAATATTATCGTTCTCCTTTTGTTTTGATTCATAACACAAGGCAGCTAGTTGATGTTATGATCTTAATAACGACATCAAGGCATTTTGGTAACGGAAGTCCCAAGACGAATATATTGGTATAACCACTGGCGCACAAGTCAGCTGATATACATTCCAACATTAAGTATTTCGCCCTAAACAGGACTCTAACCCATACGGAGAGGGAATAAACAGTCGGAGAAGTTGAAAGCCTGTGACTTTACCAGTACGCCTGTCGCGCCCCTCGCTTTATTAACAAACACAATTAGATTACATTTGATATTTAAATACCTTAAGACCAAGATATACGTACCAAATTCGGACTGTAGCATAGACCTAGCAAAGCAATATATTTAATAATGTTGCTTAAACTATTATATTCCTGACAATTCTGAGTAAGACATATTATGTATAGTTTGTTCCATTTTAACTTTTACTTCTCGTGTCACTGATTGAATACGCTGGCAGTTATGTTTTATAATTCAGGTTAACATTTTTCCTCGAAATACTACTAGACACTACTTTAACATCTCATGCTATTAAATACAAACCGGTGGCGAAGAAGGTAAAGCACACAGACATTATATGACCTGGATTATGAGTATACATTATTCTCACTTCTTAAGGAACACAATGCATAAATAAATCGAAACATAGCTTTCGACTTTTGGTTGCATCACAGAGTGTCTTTGATCGTCTCCTACTGCGCTTAACAGTGCTTTTCGAAAAAAAAAAGATGCACAAAGAGCTATTTAATTGAGCTACGATATGATACCTCACAAAATCTGAGCTTTGGCTGGAAAAATACGTCTTGGTAAATACATTGATGCACATTTACTGAATAGTGTTACATTTTGTCAAATATTAAAGTTTAAATTTTGTTTTCCCTATTTTAAAAATAAAAAAAGACAAACAATTGGCTGGCAGATTCATTGCATCCCATTTCTTATTTGATCACGGGCTTTTTAATTTTACAATCTACACTTAAAATTTACCATAAACGTGTATCAGCTTTGTTCTTAACAAAACATGTCCTACCTTCATATGTTTGCCATGGTCTTGAAGAGGAAGGTTTACCTGATCTGAAATTAGCAGCTGTTATTGAAACACAACTTAGATAACTACTTACATACAAATTTGATATATTGGCAACAATATGCAACTGATATATAAAGAGTTGCACTTTTTATAGCGTTTGGTGGATCGAGCGTCATAAGAATCGCAAACGTCACTATGACAAACCTCAAAATTGCATTAATTTGTCAGAAAACAAGTCATAATTAATTATTATTACTTTCTGTTATAAACGTTACTGCAGATTGGAGTTTATGCAAACAATGTTTAAAAATGATAACGTTTTCCTATTTTATTACAAACATTAAGTAATTTAAAAACAAATCCCAGATCATGTCAGTAGTGAGCCATCTGTTGTATACATGTTCATGATTAATGTCATTTTCTTCGTTTTAGAAATACACCCCTACCGTTCATGTGGACCCTTCTATCTGCTATACTCACTGAAGCGAAAGCCCGACCTGAAATACGATAAGTTATTTTCATTATTGACATATGTATATATATATATATATATATATATATATATATATATATATATATATATATATATATATATATATATATATATATATATATATATATATATATATATATATATATATATAATCTGAATATACAACATTTATATGTAATACACACTTATTAATGAACATTTAAAAGCATTGAGTTTTCCATTGTATACGGGTCTTTATATCCTAGATTTATTTAGTATTCGACCTATTTATTTATAATAATGCTTCAGTTATGCATCATGATTGGAGCGTGGTGCTAAAATGTTATCAAATAAAAGCCAAATTAGTTATCAAGACGTTTATAGCATAATACCAATTAATAACAACCTTTTTTCTTGGCCACTCATTGGCATACACAAATGGCATACCCTCATTGCGGAAACATTGATCAGGTTAGATTTTGCTGACTCTTAAATTTTACCTCCAAGAAAACATACTTTTGCAGCAACATACTGTTTGGAATTAAAGAATTCCAACATGTAATGCATTATTATGCTGGCAAGGTTAGAACATCAATATATTTATATTAGGTGTTAAGATTCTACATGAGTTTTAATGAGCAGTGACACTTGAGCTTGAGCAAGGTCTCTACTTAAACGCTTGCTGGTAGGACGATGATGTGTGCATACTATGGGGGTGTTTGAACGATAATTATCCCTCTGCATAGATTTTGCTTAATTCTAAAATATGGTCTCTGATTGTCTGTATTGGTAATTTTGGACTTAAAATAAGATTACTGTTTTAATATAGGAAAATATATATTGAAAGGGAAACTAAATAACAATCAACATAGCTCATCTTACCTTGGTATAAAGGAAATACGTTTAAACGATAATAACTAATAGCCCGATGGTAGGGAGTTAGTGTGGACATAATAAACTGTCAGTATGCTTTTTGTTTTCTGTGAAAAAATATGAATTATAGCAGACAAGTATTTTTTTTCATGATTTGAACCACAATCCATATTTTAATAACTTTCTGTTGTTTTGCTAATCGTGCCCATTTATATTCAGTTGTCACGCTTCCCATGACTAAATTGTTCGGTCTGTTCTTGAGGTGCAATATTTTGCAGATTTTTCGCAGTAACTGAAAACTTAATATATATTTCTCTTATTCTTTACAAATGGATAAAAAAATTATAAAACCTGTTTGCATTGAAAAGAAAATGTTTTTGTTTGTTTTTGTTTTAAAGTTTATACGTTTATGTGGTATTTGGTCGGTACTAGAGGTTACTTGATGAACCTAACATCAATACCACAACTAAGTCCAGTGAAAATCATGGAATGTATTCCGGCAAAACAGCTGAAGAATCGGTTCCAGGTAGAAGAGATGAAGAGCTACAGGATCGATACCAAAGTAAATCAGAGACAGGCAGTCGGCTAAAGACGTATTTGCATAATGTTTGGATAAACTAAGCAATTAATGTTTCACGGGAGTTTCATGTCTTCATGGCTTTAAAGGGTAAAAATAACATGTGTCTTGGTTGTGGTTTATGCGGATTACATATTTTACACTGAGTCAGGGATTTTATTTACATATTACGAACAATATGTGAATATGTATTGACACATCTATTGCCTAATTTATTACAAAATGGTTACATAAATAGGTAATATATATATATATCGATTGTTATAATGATGTAATTTATTACTCGAACCCTTATTGTTATATAGTCAGATAAATTATTTGGAATGAATAGAATACCTAAAATACTATTTTTTTTCAAACACATGTTCAGACAAGATTTGTTGACAGTGGAGCGGTAAGCTATAACATGTTTTGGACACTACGATTAGGCGGACATGCATAAGGGGAAATTTTTTTTTAAAATCTTTAACAATGCTAGTTTGCTAGAACTGCCCTTATTGATGAAGCTTGACCGGTCCATCAACACGTCAGCACGAGATAGCCAGGTTAGACGCTGACAAGTCGGCAAAGAAGATATTTAAACAAAGCAGGCTCATGCCTATGCGGGACAACAATGTATGGCTAAGCCAAACACAACTAGACACGGTGTTAAGTAGGTGATACTTTATGTGTAATTGAGTGGGAGAAAACGCCAGGCAATTTAAGGCAATTCCAGTGGAAGGGCCCATGGTTGGTGCAGAGACCATAAGAAAGAGTGGGAAGCAAAATTAAGACTGTTGAAGCGATATCAAATGACACACTTCCCCAGTTGACTCAAGATACCCGCAAGGGACATTAAAATAAGGCCAGCAAACTTAAGAAATGACTTATTGCTTGTGCCGTTGAGACGATGAGAGAAGTTTCTGATTTAATGTGAAACTAGTGGTCTTTGAAGCAGGTCATTTGCGGACAGACGGACTGAAAATCTTCGCAGCAGTTAGGTCGATTATGAATATCTGGCTGAGATTTTATGGTAGACCTGTGGTCGAAAGGTTAGTCAGGACGGTTTTAAGTGGCCTGGAAACATTTATATGGCCAGTGTTTGGAAGTACGAAAAATAATTTCACAATATTTTGGCTTCCTGAGTATTCCATAGTTCACTACATGATGCGCGTCAGCTAAAATTTGTAGAGTAAGAGTAAACTGCAACCACGAATAAGAAAGCTAATGGACGTGAGAAGGAGGATAATAGACAGCAAGCTCTTTTTTGAGGGCTTTGACCGTCACTTCTATCTCGATATAAGTGATTTAATAATCTACAAACCTTAACAGAATCTCAGCTGTTGTCAGAGACAGAAAGCATATAGCTAGAAGTAGAGATAATTTAAAAGGTGGATTTATAGACCTGATAGAGTTTGACCTAGATAGGTATGTGTCCAGAGAAAAATGGAAAGGTAAGGAAGAAATGTCTGCGCATGCTCTGTTGACATACACTTAGGGGGATTTCATCTCGATGGAAACGACGTGTCAGGTGTATTCTGATCATGAAGCCCACACAAGGCCTCAAGCCGAAGGGATATCTTAACTGCTCTACCTGTAGAATGGACCAGGAAATCACTTTGTCAGAGGCCTTCTCCAAATGTCTGTTATAGAATCTTGGCGTGTCAGCAAGTTTGATAACACACGCTGTCCGGAGGATTATGGAGAACCTGAAGTTAGTAGAAACTCAGTCGCCATACCTCCGGTTTCGGCAGTGTAGGAACATGTCCTGCTTACCTAGGAGAAGTTGCCGAGGTGTGCTTAAGAAGTACGACCATCGGATTAATGCTGCTTTGGACACTCCCAAACGGCCGAGCAATATATCATATGTATAGGCAAAATGTAAAAATACGTGCGACCAGATAATCAGGGACAATATGAATGGGGTAATATAACAAAGTAATAGGGCTGAGTGTCGATCAAAGGGATCGATATATATCCGTATCAATACCACTTGTTTGACATCCGATATATATTATGGTATATCTATATGTCTTTAGGTATATATAATAATGCAGAGGGACATGCTTGTCAACGCAAGAATATATGTTATAAAAAGGTTATAGTCATATAATCTGCATTTAATTTTGTGTTTTTGTAAAGAAAAAATGTAGCTCTGTATGTGCGCACTTTCTATAAATGTGGACAGTGTGTAAAGAAATAATAAACTAGAGTCAAACTTGTATTAAGAGTTGTTATAAGCGAGGGGCAGCCTATAATTGGCTGCTGAAGATAACTTGGCTACTTAAGAACACTTCGGGCTAGGTGCTTCCTTTTCTGATTATTTAAAGTAGATACTATATGTGGCTTCATCTATCTTACATCTGTGGCGCACTGGGCGTAGTAGTAGAGTAGCAGATTTGTAAAGTCTCTGATTTCTTAGTTTTCCACCGCGTGTGTTCGAGTCCCGTTCTGTTAGATGAACTTAATGATGGAAGGTACTTCACCTTACCTGCGGTGCGCCGGTGGTTCTAACCCAGAGATGTGTCTGGTTCTCCCTCCACCAAAACAGCTGGATGTAGCTAATATTATCATAATTGGACTCTGCGATGTATTAGGAAATCAACAACAAACAGAAATATGTACGCGATGTTTGCAAGTATTCCCAGTAATAAGCACACATGAGTTTTGAAAACATCGCATAGAACCGTGTACTGTCATATAAATGGTCCTAAGTTCAAACCATTTAGGGAAAAGACAGTGTGTTTCTTTCACTGGTAAAAACTTGTAACTATATAAAACTGTATTAACAATATAATGTTTTAAACATAGGACACTGAGGGCTGGTTCGGAAAATGTAAAACAGTGTGCGATATATACATCACAATCATGCAAATATTGTGTTACAATTAAGATATACACACCTTATGTAAACGCTGTCAACAGGTCAGATGAATCTTGGTGTATAACACTAATTTAGGTTGATAATATGAATGAAACAAGGCAATATTCGTATCAGTACATCAACGAAGCACTGTAGAGTAACCTTGGTAAATAAAGATATTATGATACACGTTTTATTAATCGTGCTAAACTTACGACTGAGGTTTTTTATGGTTCACGCATTTATCGCTTCCATTTTCAGCTAACGGTCCTTTGCTGTGTGTAAACCGTCCCGAAACTTCTCCGTGAACGTCACATTCTTCATCAGCGACCTGGTGAAACCCCTCCTGATTGCTGACACTCTCTGGAGGCAGCGACGTCTTGTCCATGCTTTAAGGATATGGATAAAGAAGTTTGAATGGACATCAATGCGGATCAAATAAGAATGAGGACGCATGAAACTAACTGTAGTCACCGTATTTGAATTTTTACAGGTCGTACAGCGCAAACTGTATTTATCATTATCAATTCAAATAGACCATACACACAAATGCAATCCTTTATCGTGTTTAGAAAGAGATGCGATTAGTGTAGTTTAATCTTAGCCCTACCATTTTGATGATAACAATCTTGAACACATATTAAAGTTAAATTAGCTTAATTGTACATAATGCCATGAAAAGATCAATCTAAAACCAAACAGGTTAGTGTTAATCTTTTAATCCATATTTTACATCTTGACTCATGCACGTATATGCGTATATGTGTTGTTTTCGTGACAACATATTAATGAGAAAAATAAGTAAACCTTAGTTAATAGGAAGTAAAGAGTTGATTGATGTGATACGTGTGTTGTCGGCTGTTCAATTGCTACTAGCAAACGACTTTAAACGCTTCTTTGTTTATCAATACTTGTTTTTTTTTACCCCAAATTATAATGACCGACCGTAATAGCTCAGGTGGTATAGCGTCCGCTTGAGGGTCGGAAGTCGTGGGTTCAAACTCCCGGCCGACTCAAACCAAAGTATTAAAAGTTGGTAGTCGTGGCTTTCTTCCTAACGCTCGGGGATAACGGGACAGCACTCACTTGACTCTGACTCGTCGGTGTCAGTATAATGGACCGGCCGGGTTCAGTCCCAGGACACCATAATCATAAGTGCCCCTGGGCTATAATGATAGAAATGTCGCTGCACAGTATCGGCAAAAATGCCGGCATAATCCCAAAATCATAAGGTGTTACTATTTAAGATGAGACTCTAGCAAAGGCACTGAATTAGAAGACAGTCAAACAATCATTTGACCCTGAATACTCGATCGCTTACTTTACCATAGGAATGGTTTATGCCCCTTAAAAACCTATTTACTAAATTTATGAAATGTACTGATAAACAAGAAAATTTTGCAATTCATGCTGATGAAAGTTAGTTAATATGAATACAAACATAATAGACAGTTCAATGTACAAATCAACTCAGGTATCGCTTTTATAAACCAGTGATCCTGATCTTAATTGTTTGCCGCTAACTTGATCCGCGCATTCCGCCTCTGTGCTGCTGATTTGTTTTATTGGCATGAGAGTGTCGCTAAGATAATGATGGGCATCAGAGCATTTGGTACATAAACGAACAAGAGTATCGTCTTCTTACTTTCTAATTCGGGAATTTGATTTCTTTCTGTTACTTGTGTAAAAATGCAGCCTTTTCCAAAAGTATTCAATATTTGTGTATATCTCAAGTTGGTCTTTTGAGGTTAAATAAAACAAACAATAATCTTTTGGACGTATACATACACTTGCTGATTGAATAATACTAAGAAGTAGCCCTGATCACATATGTTACACGACTCACGTGACCTTGTTTAGTACTCTCTTGTTTTACCAAACGATAAACAAAACAAAAACCCGCATCAATGCGTAAGTTATAAAGGATAACTGACACTATTTACAAAAGTTGTAATTTAACGCATACCCTTTGCCTTTGTGTCCATATGAACGCTATGAGCATTAATGTACAATTCGGGTATTGACTCTGTTCCTAAGCACATAATGCATATGCGGATATATGTGTGGTTTTCTTAGAATGGATATACTTTTGGTAATCCGTAATATGTTGAAAGATATCAAATCATTGGGCGTTAAGATGGTAGACGGATGCATATATAGCAACAGTCCATGAACGACAAAATTATGTTTTTATCGTAAAGCATGCACATACATAGCCTCAATTGCGTAGTTGGTAAAACCGTGTAATGTTACATAAGTGGTCCCAAGTTCAAAGTATTTAGTGAGAAGACATTGCGTCTCTTTCTGATTCACTATCAGAAACTTGTAACTATATAAAAATATTAACAGTATTATGTTTTAAACATAGCAATTGAAAGCTGTTTTGGAGAATGTAAAACAATGTGCAATATATGCATCTCAATCATGCACATATTTTGTTACTATTAAGATATACACACTTTATATAAACGCAGCCAAAAGATCAGATGAATTTCAATGTATAACACTAAGTTAGGTTTATAATATCAATGAAACAAGCCAACATTCGTATCAGTACATAAACTAAGCACTATAGAGTAACCTTGGTAAATAAAGATATTATGATACATATTTTTTAATCGTTCTCAACTTACGACAGACATCTTTTATAGTTCACGCATTTATCGCTTCCATTTTCAGCTAACAGTCCTTTGCTTTTTGTAAACCGTCCCGAAACTTCACCGTGAACGTCACATTCTTCATCAGCGACCTGATCAAACCCCTCCTGTTTACTGCCACTCTCTGGAGGCAGCGACGTCTTGTCCATGCTTTAAGGATATAAATATAGAAATTTGAATGGACATCAATGCGGATCAAATAAGAATGAGGACACATGAAACGAACTGTAGTCACCGTATTTGAATTTTTTACTGATTGTACAGCGCAGACTGTAGTTAGCATTAACAATTCAAATATACCTTACACACAAATGCACTCCTTTATCGTGTTTAGTAAGCGATGTGATTAGTTTGGTTTAATCTTATCCCTACCATTTTGATGACAATAATTTTGAACACATAATGCAGTTAAATTAGCTTTATTGTTCAAAATGCCATGAAAAGATCAATCTAAAACCAAACAGGTTAGTGTTAATCATTTAATCCATATTTTACATCTTGATTCATGCACGTATATGCGTATATGTGTTGTTTTCGTGACAACATATTAATGAGAAGAATAAGAAAACCTTAGTTAATAGCAAGTAAAGAGTGGATTGATGTGATACGTGTGTTGTCGGCTGTTCAGTAACTACTAGCAAACGACATTAAACGCTACTTTGTTTATCAATACTTGGGTATTTTACCCCAAAATTATAAGGACCGACCATAATAGCTTACGTGGTATAGCGTCCGCTTTCGGATCGGAAAGTCGTGGGTTCAAACCCCCGGCCGACTCAAACCGAAGTATTAAAAGTTGGTAGTAGTGACTTTGTTCCTAACGCTCGGGGCTAAGGGAACAACATTACGCCTGACTCTGACTCGTCGATGTCAGTATAATGGACCGGCCGGGTTCAGTCCCAGGACACCATAATCATATGTTACACGACTCACGTGACCTTGTTTAGTACGCTCTAGTTTTACCAAACAATAAACAAAACTGAAACCCGCATCAATGCGTTAGTTATAAAAGATAACTGACACAATTTACAAAAGTTGTAATTTAACGCATACCCTTTGCCTTTGTGTCCGTATGAACGCTATGAGCATTAATGTACAATTCGGGTATTGCCTCTGTTCCTAAGCACATAATGCATATGCGGATATATGAGTGGTTTTCTTAGAATGGATATACTTTTGGTAGTCCGTAGTATGTTGAAAGATATAAAATCGTTGGGCGTTAAGATGGTAGACGGATGCGTATATAGCAACAGTCCATGTACGAAAAAATTATGTTTTTATCGTAAAGCAAGCACATACATAGCCTCAATGGCGTAGTTAGTAGAACCGTGTCTGTCACATAAGTGGTCCTAAGATCAAACCATTTAGTAAAAGACAGTGTGTCTCTTTCTGATTCACTATTAGAAACTTGTAACTATATACAATATATTAACAGTATTATGTTTTAAACATAGGCCATGAGAGCTGTTTTGGAGAATGTAAAACAATGTGCAATTTATGCTTCTCTATCATGCAAAGATTTTGTTACCATTAAGATAAACACACTTTATAAAAACGCTGTCAACAGGTCAACACTTATTTAGGGTTATAATATGAATGAAATAAGGCAGCATTCGTATCAGTACATCAACGAAGCACTGTAGAGTAACCTTGGTTAATAGAAATATTATGATACACGTTTTTAATCGTTCTAAACTTACGACTGACGTCTGTTATGGTTTACGCATTTATCGCTTCCATCTTCAGCTAACAGTCCTATGCTTTTTGTAAACCGTCCCGAAACTTCACCGTGAACGTCACATTCTTCATCAGCGACCTGATGAAACCCCTCCTGATTACTGCCACTCTCTGGAGGCAGCGACGTCCTGTCCATGCTTAAAGGATATAAATGTTAAAATTTGAATGGACATCAATACGGCTCACTTAAGAAAGAGAACACATGGTACTAACTGTAGACACCGTATTTGTATATTTTGGGTTTACGGCACACTGACATTATAAAGATCGTACAGCTCCGACTGTAGACATCAATAACAATTCAATTATACCATACGCACAAACGTACTCCTTCATCAAGTTTAGAAAGCGATGTGAGTAATATAATTTAATCCTGGCCCTACCTTTTTGATGATAATAATCTTGAACATGTAGCCCAGTTGAGATTTTATTCATGTAAGAGAGATAAATCTGTTTGTCTCGAGTTATACTATTTTTTAAAGTTATCTCCCTTCCATTACCATGTAATTATTTATGCGTTTATTTCCCTGAAAATTTAGGGTCAGCTAAGGTCAATTATGGGCAGAAACGTTTTGGTCAGCAATGACACAACATGGTGTAATTTTAGCACCTTCATTTCAATAAAAAATTAGGTAATTAGTTTTACTGGATTGTTCAGGGTTAGTTGCTTTTTATTGTTTAAGAGATACAATTGCCAACCTAACGTGTTAGGGTTTTATAAAGTACAATTTTGGAGAAGTTCAGTAAATTTATTTGAAGTTTACTTCTTGAGTAATAGAATTCAAGATGGCGTTATTTTTTCTATATTGCAGTTATTCTTAACAATCACTGTTTCCGTCTGTTATGCACTGGTTTTGTAATTAGCAGTTACCAGCTAACAGTCACGCAGATGAGAGATGAACAGTTGAGTGAGAGAGCCAGATCCACAATTGGTATGCAGCTTAGTATAGTATAATCTGTACTTGTCATATGTTATTGTTTCCATTGTTTTATCTGATATTATTTTAATGGCCATCAGAGACTGTTAAGAAGGCATATTGGTCTTTTAGAAACAGTAAGACATTAGTAGTTCGTATAAACAGTGATAAATGATCCATTGTTTCCAATCAATATTATATGTCATTATACCTACATGATGCCATTGAATCTAAGGTTCTTTAACATTAATGCCACATTATAACTCACTTATTTTATCCATATTTTAAAAATTGCTATCTCTTAATAATATCTTAATATGAACTATACACGCTGGAACTTGTGTTTCTTACTCATAGGAATTCTTTGTTTATACCTAAATAAGTTAATGCAGGGTCAACTTTTGCTACACATTTAAGTGTAAAGTAGAGCAAATATAACAGTAATAGAAGGTAAATGGTTACTTATATATGAATTGTAAGTACATTTTACTTCTATCATGAGATAACCCTTTATTGCTATTCTTCGTGAGGTTTGTCGTCAGGTCCGACGCATCGTATATGGCCAGGATTTCATGTCCATCGGAAGTATTATCGCCGCTATCTTTCTTTGGTGATCCCCGTATATCGCACCGTTTATAATAAGACGCAGCACAATTTGTACACAAACGAACGTTACATTCAGAGCAAAATCTCTTCGCCTGACCATCACAGAATGAAAATTAAAACACAAAGAACTAAAAATTTTAATTTTCAATTATAATGAGATTGTGTGTTCTTGTTTGCTTTTGTTTGATATGTCGGGCTTGGCAAAATGTGCATACCTTACTATGGCATTCGTCACAAAAACTCACTGCCTGACCATTTGCACACAAATCGCACAAAACGTCATAGGGTCTTTCTTTACTTTTACTGAAAGTATAATAGGAAAACAAGCACACATATAGATAGATGCGTGTATGTTGTTTTGTATTTAAATTTATAATATAATAATTGTACATGTAACAAAATGTTGAAATGTCTATTGTATACCACTTCAATACACATACATACATGCCATGATATAACATACATTTGATAAATGCAAATAGAGATTACCTCATTTTCCAAAGAACTAATTTGGTATTTGAACACACATTTTTCTTCCACCTCTTCATTGACATGCAATTGCGTTGATCTATGAACTGTCTTAATCAAATGGACGTTATCTGTTTCAGAAACCTACATTTGCAGCAAATATTGTAATTATTGACGGTAAGCATATAGTGAAACTTACATCAAATCTGAGTGTTGAACTAAATCACCCATGCGCCTTTACATAAGTCACATGACCGATTACATTAAACGTTCGTCTACACAGCTTTTATGGTTAAATGACACAAACAAACATTAAATCGAACTTAATTTATTGCTTGTTTTCACTTGAAGATGAACACCCAATCCTCGATAATGGCATCGCCCGCATATCAAGCGTTTCAAACATAAAGCCATACTAAATAAATAATGTCGATATTAAGTCATCATTTTTGTATCTGCATATGCGTCATCAGCAGCATCAACCCCAGTAGCAGAATCATCATCATCATCATCATCATCATCATCATCATCATCATCATCATCATATTATTATTATTATTATTATTATTATTATTATAATTATTATTATTATTATTATTATTATTATTATTATTATTATTATTATGTATCTGCATCATTATCATCATCAGCAGCAGTTCTAACAGCAATGACATTATCACCATCTTCTTACATTACAACACCTGGATTAAAACTAATCCAATTCCAAAATGTCCTGTCTATCATTACAACACGTCGAGTGGACATTATGGAACATAATTAGTTTATATTTATCGATCAACGTGAAACACTTTTACAACAATCCTAATAACAATACACTGCACGCATACATTTAGTAAAATAATATAAATTAAGTGGCTTGTGTCCAAACAAATGACCATCAATTTCTTGCATGGCTGTCCTAAAAATATTGAGTGTTTTTGTTATGAATGTCGATATTGACATGACTTTCATGTTACCAGCCTTGGCACGTCAAAGATATTTTTAAAATTGATATCTATTTACGTTACTCTTTATCGGACGAATGGTGTTTGAAGAAAATCAATTGTGCCTTCTGCCCTTCAGTGGCAATTCACAACAATGAAAAGAATCATCATAATCTTTGTAAGGTTTAACCCTGAAATGTTTATCAAGGCAATTGGGACTTGAACTATAGGCATTTTTATTGTACATCTGTACATCTTGTGAAGCTATAATGTTTCCGCCAAACCCCAAGTAAGAAGTAACATACCTTTATTCTTATTTTTTTCTTAAGTGTACATGTTTTTGCCTTTTATAACATATTTTACTAGCCAGAATTAAACATCAAAATATGCATTCAGTATTCAGTACGAAAAACAAAACTCACGAATCGGGATCAATATCTTCAGTTTATATCAGCGAAAGAATGTGGATAGTTGCAAATAGCAAACACGATTGTCATACATCTTTAATATTGCTATACTGTTTTCACCAAACGCTTATAAAGAATGTGCAAGCTTAAATTTATTACTTTGTCATGACTGTTTATGTTTTACCTATTATAGTATATTCTAGTAGGAAGCATTTATAACAGCCATATAATATGGACAGTGGCAACTCCCAAACACGCTTTAAATTGAATTGCAATATATTTATTGTAGTAAATACGTGACTACCAGTTAGAAATGGTGCATGTGACACAACATATAATTAAATGCACAGATTGTTTTAAATAGATTCGATATATCTTAAGACCAAATTATTACATTACTGCAGACAATATGGTGTTTGAAATACATCAAGCGTGGCTTCTGTAAACCGCTTTATGCACCCACTTCGACTTGATTTAAAAATACGAGCAACCATCTTCATTGTTCTTAATAAAAATTATATGTTGTTGTATGTATATATACGTATGGAACATTGTGATATTTCGGAAATCGAGTTGTTCAACCGTTGTATAAACAAACTGGCTTTGACATTCATTTTAATATGGCTTGCTTAATATGAAGACAGGCGGTCACCTAAACGGTAGTTTATTTCATAAATATTATATGATAATATTTAAAACACGTTGGCATTAAAGATGCTACGGATTTTAAAATGCATATTTATTGCTGACAAACATCTAATTCTAATTTAGATTTGCATTTGGTGGGCAAATAGGTCGCATTCCAATGTCCATTTAAAACATACTAATATATAAATACAATCATATGTACGTATGTAAGTACGTATAATGATAATGCGCCGCAAGTCAGCGGGAGAACCTCCCACATTACGTCCTTCGCCCCGACCGTAACTCGAACCCATGCGTTGAGAGGGTAAGAAGACACAGGAGTTATACATCGGTCTATTCATTATTTAAACAGGACTTAAAATTGAGCAGTATACCGAAAAAAAAAAAGATTAAAACGAAATATCAGGTTACTATTTTAAAGTTTACAATATATGCTCAAAGTTTAGGTGTATCTACTAGAAATCTAGAGATACATCAGCGGATATGAACTTTTGACTTCCAAAGGACATTTTGAACAGCTTAATTATCGACAATGGTGCAAATTAATTTGGTTGGACTATAATCGTGATTTCGAGGAGAGAGTGTGACAACGTATGACCTATCACCAAGGAAACATGGCACACACTAAGCCAACATTAGATGTCATCTGAACCCTTATATCTTGTTGTCACAAAACGTGTTACACATTAATCAACACATATTTGAAAAAAGAAACACAAAACCAATACAATAGTTGCGTTGGTTTTCGACTATACATACTGAAAATACCTTGACCAGGACGTTCGAATCACATGACAAGACGACGGCCAATAATCTAACGTCATCACACGTTACATCTGACAGCGTTTGGTTTCAGCCATACGGGTGTTTATTTATTGTATGCAAACATATCACCTATTTCGTTAACCTTAATTTTCAAATGGTTGGCAGTCCTCCTTTTAGGAGGCTTTCGCTCTTGGAAAATATACATGGTATTTGTTAGCGTATGCAATTGCTACATGTCCACGTAATCCGACTATTTACGACTTCGTTTACAGTGCAGGAAAATGGGAATAATATGTTTATAGCCATGTAACATTTAAATTAGCAAGTGGCGAGAACTATTTTAGTGAAGCGGATATATATCCATTATATATAAACACAAGTAACATGCCCCAATTTGCGGAAATATTGATAAGGTGAGATGTTGCATACGGTTTAATTTTAACTCTCAGAATACTGCTTTTTTCTGCACGAAAATGCCTTTTGGAATTTCACCATGCACTACATCATAACCCTGGCAAGTTAAGCTTATCGATATAGTTTTATCAGGTGTTAAGTTTTCACATGGGTTTTACTGAGCAGTCACATATTGAACTTGAGCAAGGTCTCAACTAAAAAAGTTCTGCTATGTGATCAGGGTCGCATATATTCGATAGGGTGTTAGGTCGAGATTTTACATCTGCATTGATTTTACTTTATTTGATCAATGACTTCTGATTGTCTTTAGTGCTAATTTTGGATGTAAAATTTGTAGTTGTATATTATCATAGGGCAATATCTATTATTATCGATTTTTTATAATTATTTCTAATGACTCGTACAACACATGGCGATCAAAATCAACAGAGCATCGTAGATTTTGCACGCTAGTAAGCAGCAGATACTTGCAGCTGTACATTCCGCATACGCCCTCGTCTGGTGCCGAAAAGGACATCTGTTGCGTATTTATATTGTTTGGTAAATAAACAAGATTGTCTAACGGTATTTCACAACCGACTTAGTCGGCAGACAAGACGATAAAGGCAATTGTGAATTATGTCTTTAGCAGGTCGGGGTCCTTTTTTTGCAAACCACAGCTAATCGACATAGTGCCAGCGGTCAATAAGAGAACTTTAACTGGACTTTGGTGGGCGCAGTCCTTTGTTTTATAGTCCCAACACAAAACTTGTATGACAAATATCTCTCTCTGATATCCGAAACATTAAGCTTTTTTGCATTGTTTACACCGGACCGTATTATGGTCAAACAGGAAGTGTTCATACCAGCTGAATATATTCGTGTCCCATGGATGAAGTTTGGGGGGTACATAAGCACTTAAGCACTAAATAAGCATGCTAGCCTCTGAAAAGTCGGCAAAGAGGAGATTAAATCCTACCAGGTTCATAGGAAGCGGGACCTTAATATGTGGCTTAGCCAGTCCCAGTGTTTAGTACGAGATATTTTATTTGTACATAAGAGGTAGTAAAGGACAGTCAAAATACTGCAAGTAAAATCGAAGGGTCCATGATTGGTGCATAAGAAACCATTAGAAAGATTGGGAAGCTAAATCAAAACTATAGCCGGTTGAAGCGATGTCAAAGGAGAGACGTGCCAAGTTGACTCGAAGACCCGCAAGGGACATTACAATCCGGTGAGCATACGAGAGAAGTGACCGATTTATTGCTTGCAAGATTGATAGGGACACTGTCGGTCATTGCATCCCTGGTTAGCGTAAAGATGTGATGGATGGCGGGGGTTTATACATGCATATCAACTAAAACTTGTTAGGATAATAGAAGACTGCAACCACAAAGAAGCAAGCCTTTGGAGTGTGGGATAGTACCGCAAGCAACCTGCTTCGAAGGATTGGCCGTCACATCTTGATATACCTGTCTCAAATCTAGAAACTTCAACAGAAGCTAAGCTGTTATGGGAAGTCATGGGCAGAAATCAGCAGATGCCGGTTGTTGTGAAATGTGGTGTATTCGTGTTCAGCTACCTGACAGCATACCCTTAAAGCATTATCATGCCATGCCCTTTTTGTCGACTGCTTGTTTCTACTCAAATCATATCGGCAGGCATATTGAAGATTCTTTGAAAGTAGTGGATAGTATTACCAGATAGAGATTGGCCTAGATAAGTAATTATCCAAATAATATTGAAAAGGTCAGAAAGATGTCTCTGAGCATGATATGTTAATATACACTTCGAGAGGCTTTTCACCCTAATGAAAGCGACGTTAATCTCAGGTGTGTTCAGTTCTTGCAACTCACATGCGATCTTAAGCCGGAGGTATACCTGCGCTGCTCTAACAGTAAAATGGACCAGGAAATCATTTGGTCATCTTAGACCTTCCTCACATTTCTATTCTAGCATACTGGAGTTGCCGTCTGGAGGATCATGGAGAACCTGCAGTTAAAAGAAACTGAGTCGCCATATCTCCGCTGTGGCAATGTAGCAACAATAAGCCCTGCTTACTTATTAGAAGCTGCCGAAGGTGTGTAGAAAAGAACAGTATGACCATCAAACCATTGCTCCAATGGGCAGCCGAAAACGGTCTAGCACAGCATCATGTATAAGGGCCAAATGTAGCAATCGTGCGACCATATGCTCAAGGACAGTTTGGAAGTGGTGCTTGGATCAGCTTATAGGGCGGAGTATCGTTCAAAAAGATCGGAACTATATTCGTATCGATACACTTTGACTGATAACCGACATATCATATACATTATACATTTATATGTCGTAAGGTTGATAAGTTATTGCAAAGAGCCAAGTTTAGTGAAGCAAGAATTGGTGCTTGGTTATATAGACTATATTTCATTTACTATTTGTAAAAAAGAAACACACTGGCATCTTTGTATCTGTGCACTGTGTACGAGTGTTGACGACGAGTGTGTGAAGAAATGATAATAAACAACTACTCTCAAACTTATATTAAGGATAAATTCAATTACTAAGCAATATTTTAAGCCGTGGACATTGCTGCTGAAGACACGTTGGTTACTTAATATTGTTTGTTGCCTATACCTGTGAGAATGAATGAATGTTTACAAATTATATGTACTTACATAATTCCGCTGCAAAGCACTGTGCTAAATAATTATTTATTAGTAGTGGTAGACTCGCCGATATGTAACTCTTCTGAATGCTTAGCCTCCCACCGCGTTGGTCTGGTCCGATACCCGGGGGATGAACTTAATGTGGTTTTCCAGCTGAGCTGTGGTGCGCCACTGGTTTTAACGCAGGCATTCCTCTTTTTCTACCAAAACAGCTGGACGTCAGTATATTGATCATATTTGTTCACTGCAGTGTATGTCAAAAAACAAAAACAAATCCAACACGTCTGACCATCCAAAGATTTTGGCAATTTAATGTCAGCTTATTTTGACAACTAGTATGTGCCAGTTAAGAAAACATATTGAATGCCCGGATACCTGTATTATACTTATTGTCATAAAACATACTGCTGTGCACAGCAACCTGTGTCATGTCGGTTTCCGTTTACCGAATGACGGTTCCAAGGAGGTAACTATTGGGTTTGCTCTATTTGTTTGTTGTACGACTCCTCACAGGTTGATTTGATCCAATTTTTACAATAGATTTGTCCTTTGCAAATGTATATGTTGCAATTCTTTTGTAATATTTCCGTATTAACGAAAAAGCCTCAAAACGAACTATGTAAGGCAAATAATAGGCGAAGGGACATCGTTGAACATCAACAAATAGACCAGTGCAACTATCTGTTTAAATAATAATAGAATGCTAGATTTTCAAATGAATATTATATAGTTCTCAATCGTATTAATTTACCTTACTTGAAAATATACAGGCGGTTTGCTGTACAACGAAAATCACAATAATAAAGGTGCAATCCGTACCAAAATTGCGCTTTTCACACACTCCTTAATACACATGTTATTAAGATATTACACATTTAAGTATAATTTGTAAAATAAAATACGGGAAATTATCGGCTATTGTGCTTGAATTAAGTCTGCACAATCTCATACGGATACGGATACTTTAGTTTCAAAAGCCTCTGTTTTGTGGCATAGATATTATCATTTCAACTATATAATCTGAACTTTAAAAGGCTGAATTACAACTATTTTTTAAATCATTGAATGAACAGTAAACGGTAGAAATACTAGTAGTAGCAGAAGTAGTAGTAGTAGTAGTAGTGGTAGTAGCAGCAGTAGTAGTAGCAGCAGTAGTAGTAGTAGAATACTACTACTACTACTACTACTACTACTAATAATAATAATAATAATAATATGTAGACAGTTATGTGTTACTTACATATGAGTTTCCAAAGAATCTTTCATTCCCCTCTATTTCACATTTCGCAACATAGCTGCCCGCTGCGTATTTGCGTTCTTGTTGTCTGCCGCTGTTATCTACTGGAATGACAACTGTCGGAAATATATTCATTTAATATTGCATATTGCAAGAAGAAAGTATTAAATGCCTCAACAATCGGGAAAATATTTCTTACAATGCTCAATAAAACAAGACGCTGTTTGTAATGCGTTAAAAAATGTAATAAATTTAAACTTTCTGTTAATTACTGGTTTATACATTTAACCTTTCTTTATAAACGATTAGGTATATCTGCAAGCCCTTGTCGGTATTTGAATCAGCGTAGACCGCTTCTAATGCTTACGAGAAACAGAATCAAAAGGAAAAATAAGTAATGGATACCTTTATTTTTGACTTTCTGGAGCGAATGTATCTAATTTGTACCGCTTTAATAGTATCAAGATGCGTGAAACATAAGAACACAACATTAAAGCAAAACTTGCCACATTTAAGTAGTATGTAGTTATTTAAGGATCTCATTAGGCATCATATCGGTATAACATTAACAATTTGCAAAGCTTTTTATATAGTTAAATGTTAGTAAACATGTAAATAACGAAGTTAACCTTTAAACGCACGATTATTGTCTAGTTGTTGTTGTTGCTTTGATATAGTAAACTTACTGACCTGCTTTAATTCCTATTCGTGCATTCCATGCTTACAAATATTGGTTGCACTGATGAATGTCACCCACTTCTGTATCTACTTGGAGGTGTGATTCCGCAGTCGGTTGGACTCTTTGTATTGTGCGTCGAGAGGGTAGGCGTATTTTGGAAACAGTCAAGCGCACTCGGCTATTTTCGTTATGTCATATCGTCAGTTAACGAAAAAAAAAACGAAAAGTACTTCGTTATATTACGTTAAATTACGAGTCTCACCCGGCGTGTTCATGGTTTAGGGATGTGCACTTCGAGATATAGTTTGTGATAAGAATGACGGTGTCTACCTGTCCTAATTTAGGACAGTCTTAATCTGTCCTCGACTATCTATCACCTGTCTCGTCTGTGTCACCTTGTATCTGGCTACACAGTCGAGATTGTTTGAGCGAAATGAACTCGACTTTATAATATTCGGAATGCATTGTAAATTTTCTTAGACTGATTTAAGCTTTAACGTTGTTTCCAATATTGCAGTTTTAGAGTTATGTACAACATTATGTATTAATATAACTCAAGAAGGTAGCTTATTAACTCACAACCTATGTCCGATGATTAGGTGCGGATTACTACAATGCTTAGCATTTGTTTCTGTAAAAACAAAAACACTTATAATATTTAAGTTTATAAACTGTGACTTCAATTAATTTGTCTTTAGATCTTGCACATGGTGATAGCATGCACAATAAATTTGTCAGCATAACTACCTGGCCAAAGTGTTGTTCATCGTAGGGCGAAACCCTAATCGCAGAAAAATCGAAGCGAGGTCATTATTCGACTTAGAGACTTTCACGTTTTATAATACATATTTTCGAAGGTACATAATATATGTATAAAGAAGTCTAAAGTCGCATTTCAGATTATCGAGGTAATCCGCACAAAAGGCAAGCAGGTGCAAAATAAAATCGATTTTTAGATTTTGCTATATTATTAATGTTTAGACTCTTTACTACGTATAAATTGAAAAAGTAGTCGATCGAAATAAGTTTTTACTGTATATTTTAACTTGGATCGGACCCTATACTCTGTTCACGTTAAAGTAATGATCGAGATTACGCAACAAACAATGAAAAAAAACCCATTCATTAGCGCATTTTAAGCACAGAGAAAGAGACAGGGTGGTGGTATTTGTTATCGTAATGAGGGTTAATTCCGAGGAAATTTAATTATTATATATTTAAACGTCTTCGTCATGCCAAAGTAGCAAATACAATCTCTTAAAACAAGTGACCAACACAAAGGAAATCACGCACCTGTTGCTAAATAAGCCTATCGGCTTTTATCATTGGTCAAAGGGACGTCACGGGCTTTTTTATTTCTCTACTTCCGTTATCCCGTTGAAAATATTTTTTACACCGATCTTTACTTTTTATCAATATAAAATTGGAATTTGTCATCAATTTGTGTTATTACTGGATTATAAATAACCAACACAATGGATTCATCACCAGAAGCAGCGGCTAAATGCCTAAATGAGTTGAACTTTTCAGTCTTGCAATCAGACAAAAATGACTACATCTATACATAAAATTCCTAATGTTAGTAGTTACTCCGCATGGAATATGCAATCATGCATAAATGTTTGTTTCAATACACGCACTATTTTTCCAAGGCAGGAAGACTAACTGTAGGGTGTAATCCATGCAGGGTCGTTAATCCTTCCTTCTAAAACTCAGCTTTCTATTCACCATATACATACCTGTCATAAAGTTTAGTAATAGTGTACGTAAATTTCGTAGAAAGGTATGCAATACGATAATATATGACGGTTTTATTTGTTTCTCTCCTACTTTCGCTATTCTGGCTTTCTCGCTCTTTCTCTATGTATCCCACCTCCCTCTCTATCTCACTTTCTCCCACTACCATAACTCTCCCTTTCACATTTTTACTCCCTCTTTGGGTTCCTCTTTTTCTTTCTATTCTTTCCATTATATTCATCTTTTATTCCTATTTACGTCAATCCTCATTTTCCCTTCTTCAATTTTCTCTTTCTCTCTATTTACATTTGACCATACTCTGGATCACCTCTAGCAGACCATATATATCCCTCTGTCACACCCACACCTTTCATATCTCCTCCCAAACTCTCTCATTATCTACCATGCTCAATCTCCCTCTACAAAGCCGCTTTGTTTCTGATTTTCTCTTTCTTTCTCTCACAGCCAATCTCCTATATATATATATATATATATATATATATATATATATATATATATATATATATATATATATATATATATATATATATATATATATATATATATATATATATATATATATATATATATATATATATATATATATATATATATATATATATATATATATATATATATTTGAATCGAAAGTTCAAAACAGAGTGTACGTGGATGTTTTGTGATTTTGATGCGTTCATTTTAAATGCAAATGAAGATTAAATAACAAACATAAAATTTCATTTAAGTATATATGATTTAATGTACACTGGAACAGGGTTAGATTGTAAGGCAGAAAAAATACAACAAAATAATTAGTTGCTTAATGGGCATAAAGAATGCAGTTGTTTAATGATTTGAAATTGTCCAAGTAAAAACGTTGGCTTTATCTAGGAGGAACAACCTATTTTTATCTTGTTCAATAAAATCCATAAACATTTAGTTATAAATCAGCTTTGATTCTTCTTACAAAGTAGACAACTTTAAATACATTTAAATACATCTGTAATGTTCAATTTAATTCATAGTTACATATCGAAAATAGAAATGTTATATTACTTTGTTTGCTTCTATAAAAACTGCACCCATTTTACCATCTTTCTTTAGGGACACCCATGGCGTACAGGTATAGCGTCAATTTCTTACTTCTCTGCTTGCTTAGCCTCTCACCGTGAAGCTTTGAGTCCCGTTGGGTTCGGGGCAAAGGACTTAATGTGAAGTTTCTCCAGCTGACTTGCGGTGCACCGGTGGTGCTATCCTGATATTTTATCTGGGGACTACCTCCACCGAAAAGCTGGGCGTTTCTATTATAATCATAATGTGTTGCTGCAATGTACTTCGATAACAAAACAGCTAAACAAATAAACCATCTTTCTTTTTAGACAACAACCGACTGAATAAACAAAATCGGAGAAATATAAAAATGAAAAAGAAGCCAATTGTTTGATGTGTCCGTTTTCCAAAAATACAGACAACATTTCAACAGATTTCTGTCATCTGTTTATTACCAGTTGTAACCAGCTTTACGACATTTCTAGTGTTTATTTTAAAATTTGTCTGTAGCTCATTACAGTTATATTTTTAATAAATATCAACTTTATAAAACACTTTTTATTACCCGTTATAATCTTTAGTAAAATGTAAAAAAGAACATTATGGAGCCCAGTTCAAATAACTGAGCAATTACTGCAGATAATTAAACATTAAGTTAATAAAATAATTATATCATTATATAAATTTATTTAACTCTTATATTCTAACATTTAGAACATACGCATAATAAACTGTCCATTTCACAGAAACAACATAAGGAGATTTTTTCTCCCAAAGCAAGTTACTATTTGATTTCGAAAAAACAACAACAACAACACCAATATAACCTTATGCATTTGTGATATAAATCACTACTTTTTGCAAGCTTTTTGCAAGCTTATATGTCACTGACACTTGCAACACAAATCAGTAGCTGGTTTTGATAGTGCTATGTTTGGGCAGTGCTGGGTCCAAATTTTCTTAAATTGTGACGAGCTTACTGTTCTCAAACCTTGTTGTCTATATGCTTCGTTGAACTGAATGTGTATATGTGGTTTTGTTTCATCTGATGGCAAAACAACAACTTTATGGGCTCTGTAATATGCAAATGCACACAGAAAGTTGATAATAATCTCTATGTCTCTGACATTGAGTGCTTGATTTGGTGTTTTGCCTTTATTTCCATGTATTCTGGCTTTCAGTCCAGCTTGCCAAGAGATGATCTTATGGCTGTTAATTTATTTTTACACAATGTATTACAGAAAATCTCCCTCTGTCTGTCTGTCTCTTTTAAACGTCTGCTTCTTTGACCTAGGTCCTGTTTCTTTGAGGCCAATTCTTGACACAAGTCAAAAACTTGTTCAATATCAATAATTGAATGACATTGTTTGCCATGAATCTTGGGAACAGCCACAGCCATGAGTTCTAAACTGCCTTACGCACTATTTATCCTGTAGATCTACATCACAGTGACAGTCTAAAGACAGAGCATTTATTTCAGATTTACCCTCGTCATCAATGCCAGAGTTAACGTAATCAACACTGTCAACACTAGAGAAATAATGAATGTCTACATTTTATAGCTCTCTTAACAAATTCAGTATCTTGTGCTGTATTAAGTTTATATTTGCAACATTTTAATATATTAACGGTTGTATGTTACTTCGTTGTTATCCTTTGCTGAATTGTTTACGTCCGTTTACATGACGACGGTGCAACATACAATACTTACTAATGTAAAACAAATATTTCAAGGGATATTAACCGTAAATGTATTCACGTGACATATTAAAGTATCAAACTGACCTGCTTATGGGAAGAAGAGTCCAGTCTGCTCGAATAACACCGTTCGTCGACAGTGGTTGTAACTGATTTTGGTTGTATACATTCTTTACTAAACTGAAACATTGGCTAGAAATGTTATTTGTGCTGTCCCATAATGTTATTATACTTTATTTTCAATTATAAATGTAAACCGCAACGTTTAACACTTTAATTGAATGTTACACCACGCGACGTTTTTTCACGTTCGAGGCATGATGTCAAATGCACGCATCGCCGCATTTGACAAATATTTGGTAGTGTTTCAAGAATGCCATATCTGAATAAGTAAGCGTCATATAAATAAAATATGTCACCACAATACTCAGAAAAGTACGTCGAATAAGAAAAAAGAAAACCTTAATTATGTTGAAATCTTCAATAAGCCCCATTTTATATAAATAGCCGACATGGAGAAAGTATGCTGTATAAATGTATAAATTGCCGACTTGGGGATTCTGATTACCAAAAAAAGGGAGTTATAAGGCTGTATAAATGGCCGACATTTAATTATTGGACAAAATTGCAAGAATTGAGTTATTATGGCGTATAAATATACAGGCATTCATGTATATGTCCATTATATGAGTGACATTGAGTTAATTACGTTTACGGCATATGACAGAGAAACTTCATGCCTGTCTAGGTAAGAGGGACCGATAGTTCAGTTACCGATATTTTAGTTGCCGATAGTTTAGTTACCGATAGTTTAGTTACCGTTAGTTAAGTTACCGATAGTTTAGTTACAAGGTGGTATGAAATGCCATCATATTAGATTATATCACTTGTCGGTGATGAGTTTTTCGGCCGTATAAATTATCGTCGTTGAGTTTTTAGACACTATATATTGCTGGGATTTAGTAATACAGTCAAACAACATGCAATAGTTACTACCTACAGGTTTATGGTGCTGTTTTGACGTATATCTTGCCGACATGAATTTATTTTGAATATAATCTACCAACTTCGGTTATAAAATTACCGTTCAGGAAATATAAGGCCATATAAAGTGTAAGCTTGGAAATAACCCGACGCAAAATTAATGGAATTGAGTTAATATGCCATTTTAAATACCGATATTAAGTTAAATGTCATTTAATAACAGACATTGAGTTAAAAGTCCGCTTCAAGTCTCGGCATAGATTTTTGTAAACAGATACACACAGATTTGGCCGTATAAATAGCCGAAATTAAGTTGAATATTAAATAACCTAGAAACTTCCTGTCTGTATAAATAAATGGGTAAAATCAACAATTGATCAGCAAGTGCAATGTCTGTGTATATTTTGGTTTGCCAAATATATATTTCTTTAACATCATTTGAAATGATGTTACTTTTGCAGTCAAAATATTGATGTACAATACTGTGTATTGTTCCCGAAACGTGGCCACACACAATAATTCTTACATAGCAATCGTGGGCTTTGCAACCCTACAGATATGGACCTACCATTTTTTTGCTCTTTAGGGGGATAATAAAATTATAATAAATGAGCATGCATTGTAAAGTATAATATATGATAGACACTTTCTTGATTGGCCCAACAAGGAACAACTAATGTAATAAACTGTTGTCGTACACATGCGAATAACAAACTTCAAACATAGTGATTTACAATGTGATGCTGGTTTTCTTGCCGAATGATGTGAAAGCACGATTAAGAATAAAACATGTAGAGTTTTATTTTATTTTAATTTTTTTTGTGTAAACGAATTTACATTTTATGATTTATGCTTAATTATATTTTAATTTCGGTATAATCAAAATCTAAAATAAATTTCAAAAGTATGATGTAATGTTTGTGTTTTTATATTTCAGTATCAACCAAAATACATTACGTATAGGATAGAGTCTATTAAAACGTTTCTATAGAAGATAGAAGCCAATTCGAGTGCAGGCTTCTTTTTTTATATGGAAACGTCTCAGGTTCTAATCGATTTAGAAGTTGCCGCCTCACCTCCACAAGTTCTACCAAAATGACATATAATCCATTACATAAAACTGTCAATCAAACTGTCATTCGTCTTGACGTATTCAAACATGTCGTCACAAGGGGAGGAGTCAAGCCAGAACTCGTGGTTTGTTGCCATGCGCAGTTGAAAATAAAACCATAAGTAAAATAATTCGATCTATTTTTTATATTGTTCTGGTGTTTATATTGATAACATTGTCAACACAATCAAGTGACATAATTGTGTTTGTTTATTTTAATACTGTTTAGATTATCGGAACTCAAGAACACTATGTGACCTGAAAGTTATCATGTGATAATGTCATCCCCTCACCCAGTGAACGTTCGTCTGATGTGTTATCCGTGTCAAATGATCAGGTGATTATCGTTTATGCACAGTCTTGAAGCCTGTATCAACATGATGAATTTCGTTTAAGGACATAAACTGATAAAACTTAACTGAGTGAACCAGTCAACATAGGATACCGACGACCGACTTTTGTCAACCATCGACTTTGGGCTTAAGGCAAAGATAGTAATTCGTTATTTGTGATAATGATTAGGATGTTGTGACATACTTTTCGCACAGGAAGACTTTCGCATGACTTTGTATCATGAAATATTAACTTCGTTCTAAAGTTGTTTTGGAAAAAAAAGAAAACAGTCGGATACCACCTTTTTACCAAGCTGTGGAACGAAATATTTCAAATCGTATCTCGCTATAAATATTACTTTAAGGTCCGTGCACTCTGAAGAAAGTATGTATTAAACCATACACAATACACAATTACAAACAATATCAAACTGGCAAAAACATGTAATCACTAAATGGCAAAGTCAGAATACGAGGATCATTGATAATGTCATTAGTTAACAGTACAACACTGTAGGGTATATCTACAATAAATAAATCAATGATGCTTAACAATTTGATATGCATATTAATAATATTACTTCAGAGAATGTAAATACGGGGGACCCTTATGTGTCCCGTATGGAAAACCATATCACCATACATGGGACCTACATAAGGCATATCCTGATACGGCCCATAGGGGTCCTATGTAGGCTTGCCAACTAGGATTGTCAATATAGGACAAATATTCCTGCGACAGCAGACTATCAACATTGTTTTGCGAACGAAATGGTAAAATGTACATGTTTAGCGCACAAACATAACATACTTTTCTTCTTCCTTATACTATATATTAATGTTTTGAACATCTTGTTTTGTTTGTGTGCTTGTTTTGTTTGTGTGTTTGTTATTTTGATGCTGTTGTTTGCATAACTACTCCAGTGAATATATATAAATAAATATATATATATATATATATATATATATATATATATATATATATATATATATATATATATATATATATATATATATATATATATATAAATATATATATTTATATATATTCACTGGAGTAGTTATGCAAACAACAGCATCAAAATAACAAGCACACAAACAAAACAAGCATATATATATTAAATTTGTGTTGCGTCTACTAAAATATCTTCAATAACAAACAAACACACCATCAGAGTATTTAGTATTTCGGCGTATCTAATAATCGTAATATTAGAAATGAAGAAGATATGATACATCACAAAAGATAGGTACGCTATCAGTAGAAATATGTTAGAAGGGATAATAGTCGAATGCCACCTTTTAAGAATAGTGGTTTGTGAAATGTCGTGTAACTGCTTAGGAAAGTTCAGGCATAAAGTCTGGATAAACTAATAGTTACGTCCAAGTTAATATGTGAATCTGAACATTACGGCAATTGTTAGGAATTATCTCTTTTTTTTATTTAACACACGGTTCTGCTAAAATATATCGACGTCAGAAACGAGTAGGCGGATGATAATCTAACATGTGATATAACAAAAGGTCAAGTGGTTTTCTTAGTTTACATTAGCTGCATGATATAGACAGCCTATCGCGGGACCTTTCAAGATGACGATTAGGTAGTCAACCTTCACCTTACATCGCAATATTCTCACACGTGTACGTTATCTGGAAAGTTAAAGTTATCTGTCATATCTGCTCATGTTAACTTACCAATAGTTTACGACAGGGCACTTGTTCGCCACTGAAACACAGTTATATTTCACCTGTGTATATTTTCCTTTGAAACATTTCTTTCTTTTTTTTCAATTCAGTTTAACAAAACTTATTTTAAAAATATATCTTCTGCAAGAAGACGACTTGTAAATTTATCATACAGTGTTTTCATCCGCATAAAATTCGTTCCAAAGCAATTGCATTTATCCAATCGAAAGAGGCACATTCCTCCGTATGAAGAGGAAACTTAAATCCCCACGACATATAAAGTACGAATCGTTAGAAACGTGAAGTTTATGTACAGTTCTGCTATACATATAAAATAATTTGGGAATTTATGTAAACGCTGTTTGTCAGTGGTGGACAAATATAAAAACTTGTTAAAGCTGCAGTGCCGACTGTTTCAAAGTAAACGAATCGTAAAAATAAGGCTATCATCAGTTAAAGAGATCCTAAATTTAGACTTTGGAAAATATGGGTACACGATGGCAATTGGATGGTTTTATATTTGGTCGATACAACACGCATTTCCAATATAAAGATGTCAATTATATTTAGACACTTTTCTTACGAAGGTTTCCGAATAGTTCCGGTTTTGATCGGAAAATTTGAAACAGATTAGTTTGGCTGGTTTAATTCTGACGATTAAACATGTTTACATATTTTAACCCATAAGGACTGTACTGTTTCACTTTCATTTGTTGTGTTTTTTTTTGTTTTGTTAAGTTACCTGTAATATTTTGAACTCATGCATTTTAAAAACTTGGTACATTTTTTGTCTTTTCTTTAATGAACAAACATGTAGATTTATACTTGCTACTAGCTGCCATTTGTAACGATGTAATGTTCATTACTATCTGACTTGCCAATGAAATTTCACATCTGTGTAAATCAACCCTGCACCTTATTATATTTCCTACTGTGCATAAGACTATTGCAGCATATTTTAGCAACTTATTTTCTTTATTCCACTGAATGTTGGTGTTCATTTGTAACATGAAAAAACAGTTGGATATGGCTATTTGAAACGCATGTATTGTTTCATGACTATGGAATTAAAATTGTGGAAACTATTAAGAAAAAGAAAATGAACAACAAGGCAACAAACAACGTAAACAAATTAAAGAAGAGATACAAGCAGGTATCAGCAATCTGCTTATCTAACACACGCACTCTCCTAAATTAAGATGTTCATGTATATATATAACATTTGTTTTCTTGAGAGATATAAACAAGACAAATTGTCTCTTCCACAAGAATACACAACCTCATACTAATTCCATGCTATTAGACTGTTTAAATTTACATTATTTTCTAAAAGATCATAAGGAAAACAATACTTTAAAAATGAAGTTAACAATCATTTTCATTTTAACTAATTGTTAAAAAGCAATTATTTACTGTCAAATGAGTGTTTGTGTAACTTATTGATTTTTTTAGTTGATGAAAGAAACTAATCAGGATAAAGCGTTAATCATTGTATTAGTACTTATTGATAAGCATTATCAAGAATGTTTATATACCTGATGCTGGTTAATGTTTATATATATATTAGTCTTATTGTACAATACGTCTCTTTAGCCAGGCTGATTTTTATTGCTTCTTGATGAGCCTGACTTATGATTAAACTCTATAATGACAATCTGTAGACTTGATAGAAGCAAGTTGTTATAAATGCAAATAAACTACATCAAAAGCAGTGTTTAAAGACAGGTTTTAGCTTATGGAATGTCGAATGAATATGTATAAACTACAATCTACAGATATGATGAGTATGCACGTGTGTATGCATAAAATAAAACTCACCTAAATTTAGCTTGTTTTTAGTAAAAAAGCGCTGGTCTGTTAGTCATCTGAATTGCAGGAAATAGCACATCTAGATGTCAATACTCTTCCTGTGATAAAATATTATCAAATACTATCTATTTCAAAAGTTTTGTAAGGGAGCATGCCTTCCACAACCATCAAATACGATAAGCACCCCTGACGTTCTGTCAAGTAGGACCCCTCTGAACAATACTGGATGATCCGCCACTGTACTTGATTTTCATATTTGTTCCCAGATTTTGGCATATCAACGGTACATTATAATGCACGCAGTAAGCAAATAAGTTAAAAAATACACGTTTTTTTCTAAATATAAGATAGACAAAGTAACAAAGACAAACATAAAAGTTTTAGACATTAATATATAAATGTTATTGGTTCTCTAAAAACAATTTGTACTTTGTATGTTTATAAAACCATCCCTCTGATTGACCTGTGCTGCACAAAAGTAAGAAGTCCACTAAATACAGCAGGATATCTCTTGAGCTGGTCTATCTGAATGACACATGTGATCCCTAGTGTAGTACATCAACAAAACGGTGTGTGTTTGCGTATGTTATTGGTAGAAAATTTACTTTGCGCGATATTGTTTGGTACGAAAAGTTCTGTCACTGGTATGAGATGGGGACGAGACTACATTTACAGCTGTTTATATTAACATATGGCCATTTTTTGCACAAGTTATGTCAATTAGAATCAACGGTTTTCAACGAATTACGGCGTGTTAAGAGAAGTAGAATTGTTTTTCTCCAAACTACGATCAAATCTCGTGCGTATGTAAGAAAGTTGCACACGCATCATCGACTTACTATATACTTAACTACCTTATATAATTAATATTCGTGCTTAGCTTTTTTTTTTCTATACATAGTACGGTACTGCAACATTTAATGATTGTTTCATCGCAACTATTCACTGCAACTGGTAACGCTAGTTGAGTGTCACACAAGGCTGCATTGACAGTTTGCCTTTCGTTAAATTGTAAGTTTTTATCAGTGCCATATCGATGCACGATGAAGGAGAGTATTTTCGTTGTATTTTTTGTCAGGTATATTGTTAACCTATATGCGAGTTTTCCGCAACATATTCTTTTGTATTCAACACGACCATCAGCTGTATTTGTCACTATCATGTAACTCGCCGGTACAGCCTGAAGCAAGGCACACAGACGATGAAATAATACTTAAAAAATAAACTTCCTTTCATAACATACAAGACAACACTAACTATTTCTGCATGGCTTTAAAGCTAAACGTGCATTCTTATGTCATTTTAAACCGTCAGGTGATGTAGAAAATTCTTTTCGAACATATGCTTCTGTTTAAAAACACAGTGCGCTTCTCATGTTTAGGTGCACTAAGGAATTACGCCAAATATAGCATATAACCAATTCGTTCATTCTAAGAATGTTTAAAAACATCGACACCGGGCAGAGAATTGTTTAAAGCAAGACGAATAGAAACACCGAAGTAATTATCCAACGTGGCAATCTGTGTTCTACTGAGACTAAAACCGACACAGCGAGTTGCTTAGTTATGTCAGTTATAGGCGCACCACTTCTACTTCTCGGGTCAGATCCCCCCACCCCTCGACAGAGACATATAAAGCGTCGACAGTCAAGGTTCAGGAGGCTTCGGGTTCGATCTTTGGCCGCGGCATGCCAAATCGTTTAAAATGGTAATGATATATCTCTATTGTTTACGCTCAAACAAATATAAAGGTATTTAAGCGGCTGTTTTGCCCGATGTCAGGATATTGCGACTGGGTGGGGCATCATACCCGGTGTTCACGGCATGCAGTACACAGTAAAGGCAGCACTTTATCTGCTTCAAGTAAAACCCGTCTCTAGATAACTAATATCATGTTGGTGGGACGATACACGCAATACACACAACATGCAGCGTCGGTATTTTTATATGTGCAGACAAAATGTAAACTGTCTTTTTTAAATAATGTGTTTAATTTATCTAAAATAATTAGTGATATCCCATTTACTCATAAAGGCTAAACATTTTATATGGACAAAACAACATAGACACGGGTAAATCAACGTTTAATAATTTATTAAATATATTCTTGAAGTATACTACCAAAACTGCTTAAATATGCCAATCTGTGATTTTGTTGGTCATGTTTGTTTGTGCTGGTCATAATGACTGGTTAACAAAGAAAAAAAAGAACGAATGATACACACCAAGTTATTCAGGCGAGATACCTGATGCGTTCCGAATTTCTTAGTGGCTACATTAATATTAACTGTAAACTTTATTGTGCACTAGAATATAAGGCTGTGTCTCTCACAAAACGCAATAGATTATAGTATATTCAAGAGAAATGCATGAATGCAATTAAACCATGCAGAAATGCTGATAGATTGCTACCGGAAGAGAAAGTTAAAACAAATTAATACACACTTAGCAGTAATGCATGCGTTATGTCACAGTTTTGTTTCCATAAATATAGCGAATTTCGGAATTGCATGTTTAAACAGACTTTCTAACGTAGGCAACTATATTAATATATACTAACTTGCACAATTGCAAGTTTGCAAGAAAACAATTCAAACCTTGAACCAGTCTAAGATCATTTACAATGTACCCGAACATATACGAAATATACACACAATCAGCAAGGTCACATTATATGGACATTGGACCGAGTTATATCGAACGACACGGTCGAGGCTGATGATAGGACATTACCTTACACCATGAAGACGTCATTTAAAATACATAAATTGAGTGTATACGTTGAATTAGAATATATGACAACATCCTATAAGCATTGCAACATATACCATCATTTGAACAGGCACAGGACAAAGGTACTCACATGCAAGCCGAATGTGAAATAAGAACAAATCATTAATGATTGCATTGCATTCTAGTTCAAACTACTGAATAACTAGATTTCTTCAAAATGGAATGTATTTGTTTTATTAGTTTGCCTTAATTAGTCTGTTTTACTTGAAAACACATTTGTATCTTACCTTAAGTTTATTAACAATGAAACTGTGTTGGTTTCCTAGCTTGCTACATTATTTATTCAATGTGTGTATCGTTTGATTAAGACGTTTAGCAGTTACAGACCAAAGACATCTAAGAAGAAAAAAGATATATAATAAACACAATTTATTTAGATATGAGTCAAAATAGTTTTACTTTTTAATATGCCCAGCTAAACATTAAACATGAGACAACAGTAGTATACTTATTTCTTTTTATATCAACGGTCAGGTTTATGTGTAAGTTGCTTCACAAGGTATTGCCAAAAGGTAAAACTCATCTAGCAACGTCGGATTTTTTTACATTGCTATATTTTGTCTGGCGTTTAGCATTCTATTAAAGATACATCTTCTTCTTTGGGCTTAAAGTAAAAGACTACGAAAGGCAACTTGGTGACTGATATAATGGGCATCTCTTCCTCGTGGTGTTTGTTTTGAAACTGCATATATTGAAGAACTTCGCCCTTGTTAAATAACATGTCACCTTCTGGTAAAAGTTTATGAGGTACACTTTACTCTCAAATTTTTAATGTATCAAAAGTAAAAAAAAATGTATACATGTTCATTTATATTTTATTATTTCTACGGCATTCACATTGCATTTAAGTTTCTTTCGTCTTCATAAACTAGAAATTATATAATTCACATTGTTGATCCTTCTTAACAAAATATTTTATTCTTATTTTAAACTTTTCGTAACAAGGGAAACAAATCTTAACCTGAATAAAAATATACGATCGGTAACTATTTCTTTATTTAATTGCAATGCTACTTCAAAAAAATGTGTTAAAATAAGCAAGTGGTAATCTAGATAATCAAATAAAATCTATACAAATACTGGTATGTTACATATTTATCTTAAATAACTAAAATTGTGCGTGATTTTTATTTTGTATCTAAAATATAGAATTAAAGCATATATGAATTTTGTTGATTTTTTTTATTTTAATGAAGCTCCATTGATATAAGGTTGTTACTGTAACTACTTATTGGCATACTCACTTTGTTGACCATAATTAATAAGGTTTACACACTTCTGACATTTTGGAGTAAAGTTATTTTTACTTGCCCAACAATGCAACAAAAGTGTGATCTTTAATTGTTGTTTGCCTCTCGTAATTATTGTGATGATAGTATAATATTCAATCTACGATTGCTAAGCACTTTATCCAATATGTTTGAAATGGTCCATTTCTTTGTTGTTTACACTCGCTTCGTTTATCCCTTTTCGACATATTTTAATTAGTCCAGAGAGTGTCGAATAGCGTGCCTTTGAAATAAATGGAAGTTCATAAAGGCAATATTGCAGAAGTTTAATTAACTTACTTTTTATTATTCAATCAAGATTTGTTACAAAAACACACCACTATATTGTTCTTTATAATATCCGTGCAATAGATTTGAGTCGAGTCATACAAGAAGATGAAACAGGTGGTGAATGCACGTAACACAATAAATAATTTCTAATAAAACCTAGGCATTATGTGAATATATATTGGTTGAGAGGTACGAGTAATGCACATGCATTTCAATTGGGAAGTTCATTGATTCCAATTGGTGAATGTACTGGGTTTAAAAGACATTTCAAAAGAGAGGATTCTGCTTATCGTTTTAAGAATGTGACATAATTAAGTAGCAAACATATGATTCATGAGAAATGTATAAACCAAGTTGCCAAAAAAACTATATATTACCAGATTTTACCTTTTATTCTCGTAATATTGGTATGTGGATCTTTTTTGTATCTCGTCCTTTGATTCCGAAGATGAAACTACTTCCGTCAGCTAATTTCTGAAGTAAGTGTTGAAATGTATCGTTTATATTACGATACAGTTGTAAGTACTCCGGTGAGGCTGCTTAAAAAGTTTAAATATGAATGTATTGTTTATATTAGGAAAACAGTTGTAAGAACTACGGTACGGAAATAAATTAATTTTCTTGTTCTTTATACCTGTCAACGTTGGAATACCCGAAATTCACTGGTAAAACAATCAGAAGTCTATTATAAAACTATAAGGCATAGTGTAGACTTGCCAAAAAAACTGATGTCATTACTAGTTTTGCTTTTTTTAGACATATCAGCCAAAATGCTCACCATATTTATGCTCACCAATTACGGTTGTAATGTACATTTACCGATCCTTTCAGTATGTATTTATATTTACCTTTAATTCATTAAAATAAACAAGCTGCAACAGTCTTTAATTATTAATAACTCAATAAGGTAAAGTTTACAGATTAAAGCTTTGAAATGGTCGACTACCAATACCTTGAAACTTGGCTTCTTATCAGACACATTTTTTTCTTTTTGAATAGCTATGTTTACTAATTCTCCGGGATACTTAGAAAAGTGCAAAACGTATGTTTTAACATTTACAATGCATATTATAAACAAGCAGCAAATCATTGACTCGTGCTAATCAATTGACTGCAGGTGATTCGCTTGCGGAGTTAACATGTGATTTAGATAGAATGATCACTTCTACCCACGGCTTTATGACAGTTTCTAATAGAATGAACGAGAGGCGAGTCGAACATCGTACAGAGGACAAAATGTAGCAAATTAACGAAGCTAATTGCGATGATGTGCTGGGGAATTTGACCAGAGTGTTGAATAAGATAAGTGCACGTGCTATTTCTCCAGTCGCTGCACTGACGAAATGTAAACATTAAATCAATCAAGATAAATTTGAAGTCAATGTTCAAGTTATTTTCAAACTCAACCATGAGGACGCAACATTAGGCTCTGGACATGCTGAAAGTGCAGTTAACAGTATTGAGACAGTATGAAGGAGACACAGCTTTATCCAGTTACACCTTCTCTGGAAGCAAGGCTGGTTAAAATGGCCATGCAATGGTCCGGAAGAGTGCTAAAGTAGCCATGTAGTGTACCCGAGTAAATAATAGAACCTCTATGGTTACCGAGAAAATGCAACGCGACAGCTGATCAATCGAATCCTGAATAGAAATCTGCAGCATATTGGACAGTATTGCTTGGAGATGGCAGCAGTATGCTAACGTGTGTAAAATATGTGTTTTATTTACCAGATCAAGGAACAACTGTCCTTAGTTTTGGTAGTAATGTGTTTTAATTGTTGTTTTCGGTAATTGTATTTTTAAAGACCGCTTTCCTTTCGGTGAAAGCGAAAAAAATACACTGAACACAAGTTATTGGTGTTTGTTTGTGACATATTAGTTACTACGATATTTTGCTATTACATGTGTTGGTCTGAGAGTAACAATAAAAAATGGCATACAATTTGCGAAGCTGGCGTCTTAATGGACAATATTGGCCACGTTATCCAGCGCATGGTGATGCATATCTTTGCATCAAAGTCTAAACATACGGGGACAAGCTATGTTTGTTAGCGTGCGCTTTTAGTGAGGTTTCACCAAGAGAAGGGATTTTAATCAGATACGATGCATTCAATTCACGTAGGCATATATCTCAACTGATTGTCGTATGTCGCATATTACGCCATAAAGTGTTAACAAATTATTTCATCGATCCGATAGACAGCAGCATTGTAAAGAACATTTTAGAATTTGCTAATAGGCACAATTAAAAATTCTTCAAGAGAATAAAACACGTGGTGACCAGTAAAGATTGTATATACTTTTGTAGATTGTTTAGTGAATCTAAGGATGCTCTTTATATCATTGAGTTGAATACGGTCTATTTAGTATTTGCGTGTTTTTTTTAATATTGCATGAATTAAGTGAATTACGCTGTTATGGCAATATAGTTATTTTGATCATTTTCTGTTTCATAAGGGAAACAGTAAGTATAACGTATGCCCTGATGGCAAACACGTGTTTATTGCAAAGTGTAGTATAGAAGCATGTTTTATGTCTATGCTATTGAGTATGTCAATATGGCAGACTTGTCGTTCGAATCGAGTAAATATGTATTAAAACCAATTTGTAGATTCGAATATAAAGCGTTTGTTTTGTAAAAAAGGTAAATACATCAGCAATAATCGAGCTTAATGATGCATTTTTGACACACAATCACTTGTAACTCAAGTTAGGAATTTTAGAGACACATTCAGTAAGACAAGTGGGGCATCTTAAGTTGCAAACAAAAATAACGTGTCTAGTCAAAAGGCACGTAACGTGGAAAACAAACACTTTAAACTTTTTGTTTGTCATATAATCTTGGACAAGAACCCTTACCTTACAAAATATGACACTGATGATAATATCTTCATAAAATTAAACAGACATGTAATATAATAGCTAACAGTCTACAAACATTTGACAGAAGTACTGTATAAAGCCTTGCTAAATTCACAACATTTTTGTTTGTTTAGTATGGATAAGACGTTCGCTTGCAAAACAATGTTACCTGATTTTAATGAGGTGATTTCTATAGGGTAATTCAATGCTCGACACAGTAAAGAAAGTTATAGCTTCATGCCTTAACTACTTCATATATGTTAATATTTTATTTAATTCGCAAGGTGTTTATTAGGACAGTATGCGTATGTTAAGTAACACAATTTCAGAATCACTTTTCATTGTGTTCATTGTGAAGGAATATATTGTCGATGTTCAACACAAGCCATGAGAAGACATTAATTTCTTAAATAACATGCATAAATGGTTATATTTAAAATTTAGCCAAACAGTGTTTAAGTTCTTCATTCGTTTACTTATGAAAATTAAAATATAAGAAAGTCCCGGGAGCTGTAACATATATTAAACTGTGATAAGGCAAAGGACACATTTATGTACATGCTAGTCAGTAGCAATAGTTACTACAAGTCTGCGACGAGACATAATACAAACTGTAGCAAATAGAACGGTCACCGCTTTTGAACGGTCAGTGGACAAATATGCCGACTGGTCGGCAAATATGCCGACTGGGGTTGTCTGACTGGCATGGTTTCACCGGGTTTACAGATTCAAAATAGGACAGGAGTAATTTTCCTTTGCCTCTGAAGCAGTTTTAAACAGTTTTAAAAATAAAGACACAACGACTGATTATGTCTGTGTATTTCGGTGTTCATTGGTTTGTTTCGAAGAAATTCTTACACAAATTTAACATAACGTAAATCTATACAGAGAACCGACAAATGGTTTGGCAATTAATTTTACTAAATTGAACAAAACCACACTCAGTCTAGTTTGAAGTGCTGCAGAAATGTAATATTACTTTTACAGCTATTACAATTTACTATACTTACTTTAGTGACTTTACCATAGTATCTACTTGAATTTCTTGCAATGCATTTAAGTAGTGGAGTACGTGTTCATGATATTTAGTAGTACAAAGTGAAGCTTAAATGTATAGAGAAAGTTTACAAAAACAAAAATCGAATCATTATTATTTGTCTTGATGTATTTAGACTTTGTCCGTCATAATCATTGATAACATGGACACATTGCAAATGCATCAGAACTATGCTGCTTGAACGTAGAGAGAAAGTGCTTAGCAAAGGCCATCACTGTTTGGAATGGTACGCGTTAACTGACTCCGCGACGTAATGACATGGTAAATACCTTCGTGTGACACTGAATTATACAGCACAAACAGCAGCTGATCGCATGATAAAATCGACGTAAAATTAAAACAAGTATTTCAATCGTTGTATGATAAAAGTATCTTTGTTTCCAAAGTGTCTACATTTTTGAAAACTTATAAAGGGAAGGCGAATAATAAAGATGTTTTAAATAAAAACCAAAACTCTTTTACATTCGTACATTTTATCTTTATTGTAAGAAGCGATCGTAAGTTGTATGTTGTGTGGATATACCTCAATACAATTGCCATATAGGGATGTTTTTAGCACGAGTCAATAAAATTTGACAAATATTATGTTGATATTGTGTTATCTTAATTAAAACCGTTCCATGGAAAACCGTTAACGCATTAGGTACTTGTCCAAACCCAAAGAATGGTCTGCTCACAAAAATATATGTTAATGATGAATTGCAATAAATGTTCAATAATTATTAATATTATTAGATAAAACCATTTCTTTTTTGTGAAATGCGATACACGAACACTAAAACATATGTTTATGTTTGTTTGTTTTTTACTTTGTGCATAAAAGGCCGCAGTTTTAGGCACATGGTCAAAGATAAAAAAATGTTAATTTGTAATGCCAAGCACGAAAAATGATAGAATAAATTCCACTATTGATGCCATTCCTACAACACAGCAGTATCAAAACGGTACAGAAGCAAAACCAACAGCACGAAGCCGATATAAAGTAATAGATTATGTATGTTACATTGTTGAAATAACGGTTTTATCCAGTAGCTGAAGGCAGTTGTCTATCAACACGAATCGTTTCATTTGGAAATGGTTTTAGCATATCTTTATAGCGCCAATTGTTGCTAGCATTTTCTCAACTAATGCAGTTGGTGCATTCAATAACTTGAATATATAAAAGAAAGAAACACGTACACGTAAGTAATCTTTACTGACTTTCTGAGCATATTAAATGAATATTATTTCAAGACAAAATTATCAACTACATGCATAATACAACTTATGGTATGTCTTTCCTTATAGGTAAAGCTTATTGCATGAAATGCAAATAGTGTATTGTTCATTATCATTTCATTGTTTTAGTTTTTAACGGTCGTAATCATATCAACGCTGCATATTTGTGCGTTCAAGTTCTGCATCAAAAATACATTATAACGAAACTGCATTTCATATTTGTGATTATTAAGCATAAAAAGTAATTGATAAAGTTACATATACTATTGAGCTGTTGATAACCTCAGTACATTCGAATGCAAGTGTTGAAATTAATCATCAGAAATGCGGTAGGCACAGTTATAAGGATAATATAATAATGCTTACGGTACATATTTTTATGTTAAACCTTTCTGTGCATTACATGTATGCATACCAAGATCAAACATTGTGGTCCTTGTATCTGTATTTTCTTGTTTCCTGAACCTCCTCTAAGGCAATTGTTAAACTCTAAGTCCGTGTGTGCACGTTTTAACCACTTTTGATTTGCGAAGCAACACCAAAGCATATGAGTCTGTCGTGTGTGTCGTTACCTCCTTGCTGTATTCGAACTCCTCCGCATTAGCCACATCCAGCCGGACTTTAAAAACAAACTGTGCACTAGTTCTGTAGTTTGTCCGTTGTTTGTCTTAAAGTTCCCGTTTTTTCCTGTCCTATACTGATGTTTTTTGTGCCAACTTCATAGACGTCATCTATACAGAAGTTGTCCATGTCCTCCCAGGAAAAATAGACGCATTTTTTTTATATTTCCAACACGAGGCAAAAAGCATGGTTACTGATGAAGAATGGCGTGTATGTTATACAACTAGTATTATTCTTTCTATGTCTGTTTCAAATAACGTTGACGCATTGCAACGTATATCCCTGAAATATATAAATACACAATTTCAATATATAACTATATATATAAATAAACAACTGTCTCTTCAAAGTGAAAAGGCGTGTTACATGCAAATCAGAAGTAATGACTTAAAGAAACCTATGCAGATGTTAAAAACATTCAGATCACATTGTGATTTAATTATTTTTTTGCTAAATCAGCTCTGTAAAATTCTGCAATTTAACCTAAAAAACATGTACCCTATGGTAAAATAAAAGCTAGTATTACAACAAGATTGATATGTTAGAATGTTTAAAATGATAATCAGATATTACCTATTGCTAGGTGTTGTTGTTCAAGAAAAAAAAACATTAAGACCGTAACCTTATTACATTAGGCTGTATAATAAATAATGAACTCCTAAAATAAAATGAATGGCATTATTTAGTAGCTCATAGTCAGAGTATGAGTTAAAGATTATTATATATCTACTTTAGTTGTCTCCTTTGTCTTGACGACTAGACTGTTCTCGCTGTAATTTGACATTTCTCCGTCAGACTTGTGTAGCCCAGGTAAGTCTGGCCGCAATAGCTCAAGTAATAGAGCGTCGGCTTGCGGATCGGGAGGTCGCGGGTTCAAATCCCGGCCGGGCCAAAGACTTAAGTTGGTAGTAGTGGCTTCCCTCTTAACGCATGGGGCAAAAGGGAACAGTATAACGCCTGACTAGTCGGTGTCAGTATAATGTACCGGCCGGGTTCAGTCCCTGGGCACCTTATAAGTGCCCCGTACTATAATGATAGAAATGTCGCTGCACAGTATCGCAAAAATGCCAGCAAATCCCATCCAATCCCATCCCCAGTTATAATTTTATTTATTTAAGAGAGATAAATCTGTGTGTGTTGAAATATACTATTTGTTGAATTTATCTCCCTTCTATTACCAAGTTATCATTCATGCGTTTAATTTGCCACCTTATTTAAGGTAAGCTAAGGTCAATTATTGTAAGAAACGTTTTAGTCAGCCATGACACAACATTGTGTAATTTTTGCACCTTCATTTTAGTAATAAATTAGGAAATTAGGTTTACTGGATTGTTCATGGTTAGTTGCTTTTTATTGAATACTGGTGACTAAGCATAGGTAAGGCCATAAGAACACCTAGTGAACGTCAACTCCGTTTTCACACTTCACTCTGTCCTTCAATTAATATCCCTGATGAAAAGTCAATGCGTTCTCCCCGAACGACTCGTAACTATCTTCGTCTTCTTTGATGGCATTTCCAAGAATGATTTTTTTTTACTTTCCCTTAACGCAGCTGTTTTCAGGCACAGAACGGGTGTTAATACGTGGACGCTTGAAACTGCTGCGTTACAGTGCATATTTACAGTAAAAGTCATTGTTTTGGCCTGTATACTTCATTTATCAGTAAATAACAGATCATAAATGTTGTAATCCAGTGCAATTGACCTTAGCTGACCCTAAATTTGGAAGGAAATTAAACGCATGAAAGGTTACATAGTAATAAGAGGGAGATAACTTAAAAAATAGTATAATTCAAGACAAATAGATTAACCTCTCTTAAATGAATACAATCTCAACTGGGCTACACTTGTCTAATCGAACTTTGAAAACGTATGATGATCTAGGTTGTAAGGAATCCAATCTTTCCCCTATTCGTCTCGAAGAACTTCAACTCCAAAATTCCTGTGAGTGCATTCTTAATTTAAACTTGATAGACGTCTCCAGTGCGAAAAGAGTTCAGTACTTCCCAAACAATTTCGACGCTGTCTGTAAATATTTTTCCACAGAGGGCTTTTCTGGTCGGCCTTCATAATACAGACATAAAACAAATATTAATCTGACGCACCAATGGCGACGCAAACACATGTTGTAACAAAGCAATGTTATTACGTAGGTATGTGCTACTTTGTGGTTTATAATTACACACTGAACTGACATTAAGAATGTAATTCAATAAAGGACCAAAATACTACCAAATATCAAACTGGCATATTATAAAAAGCAACAGTGTAGTATTTTCCATGATATATACTGCTATTTAGTAAATGTGGCAGCAAGGAAGTAATAATAAGTCTGAACATATTATGTTTTTGCTAAATGTATACAACATCTTGGACAATGAACACAATATCATGTCAAGTCTAGGGTTTGAACCCAGAACCCTCCGATCCCGTGTTCATTAGCGTAATGGATTGATAAAGAACACATTACCATGTCATAAATGCTTTCTTTGTGTGTTGAACCTTCTTTAATGATCATCTAAATGTGTATAAGATCTTTTGAGAAATTTTCATAACGGGCCCAGGGTTTGAATTCGGATTCATCCGATCCCGAGTCCATAATCTTAATCTCTTGACGAAGAACATTTCAAGCATATTATAAAGGCGTTATTTATTTGTGTGTTACTATTTTTCTTCTGCACGTCCATTAATCATATCATCCGAATCTTTAAAAGATCCTTTTGAAAACTTGTCGTGACATTACTAGGGTTTAATTCAGTGTCCACAATACAATCTCTTGACCACAAACACTTCAGAGATGCTTTAAAAGCATTTATACATGCTGGCTATGGACAACTTTAGTTCTAATTTATAATCTCAATTTGTCAACATGCAGTCTGAATATCAAAAGTCGTACCAAAAGGTAAGTAAGGGCGACAAGTGTCTCCGTGTACATTTATGTTAAATGTTAAAAAACATTTTGATAACAAATAGAAATAAACACAATCTCTCATTTCATGACATGTCTGCATGACAGTTACAGGCACACAAAATAAATATAAAATTAAATACATAAAATAAAACTCACTTTACCGAGTTAGGAATCGTATTCTATCAGGGTTAGAAATTCCACTTAACAGACGTCCACCGCACCCCTCCCCCCACCACACCCGAGCATTATGAAATAATATTTATTGCATGGTACTGACCTGATTTTGATAGTGTAATATATAGGTCGTATTGCTCAAGCGTTTTGTTATTGCTTTAACTTCAATTGTATTACATACATGCTGTACGCACGAGCACGACAATTTTACAAGCGGTTTTGTGCTGGGATTATTGAAAAAGTACTTATCTCACTCGTCTTTTTGAGGGTTGTGTCATGAACAATGTGATAAACGATCGTAGTTTTGTTATACATTATAGATAAATAACGCATATATTTAACCACCAAAACAGCTATCAAGGTAAAGTTTATAAGTAGCCCACTGAATGAATTGTATGTGTTGCATATATTTAAGCTATAGAGGATTTTGAGGATTTTACAGTACAAAACGCAACCCTCAATTCCTTATTCTCGTTTGAAATCTATTTACAAGTGTCTCTGTATTTGGACTCATTTTGCCTCATGCAGAATGAAACAAATGCACATATAGATAACGTTTCCATAAGACTTATTTGAACGTTTATATATAAAGGTAAATATAATCTCTCATATCATTGGTTCTGGCATCGGGATATTTCATTCCGAGAGTGAGTTATATTTAAGGCAAAGGATCCTTGGATAGTTTCCGATAACATAGGTTAGCCGAGGTTTGGGACCACCCAATCTCTCATCCAAATCCGATGATTATTTATTGTTCAAACAAACCAGAAACAAAATGAAAGCAACTAAACACTTGGGATTTTCTTCAGCGTAATAATATATAAGGAAAACCAACGCAGTCCAACAATTCGAATGATTACACACTGGAATAGCAGAAAAAAAAGAGTGGATCATTTACCTATCGTTATTGATTTGCTGCAATACATTTAGGACATTAATTCAACAACGAGTCTGTATTGTGTATTTTTAAGAAGGATACATGTCTTTCTCGAGCAATCTGTAGTTCATTTAACGTGCCCTATATATAGCTTGTCATAGTTCACCAATGATTATTTTGGTTTGTCGTTCTAAATCTCTAATTCAAGTTCACCATCAAAGCGCAGCTTTCCTAGCTCAACCGCGGGTTGTTTCGCAATATTTGGAACTGAGGTTTCAAGTTGGCCGGACAGATAAATCAAATCAATGTCTTCGTTAATAATTGTCAACCCTTGGTCTGTTACCATGACCCTGTTTTTAGGTATTTTTCTTTCCATTTTAGGACCTTCCTCATATTGCAGTATAACCAGTCAATAAGGTAATTCCATAATTGTGTATTTTCAGATATAGTTCCAAGCTGTGACCGGTTCATATTCTTCACCAATTTTCTTGCGAACAGCGACTAGAAACATACATAAACAGTTTGTTGCTGGGATTATGTTAATTTAATTCATTTCATTCTACTCAAGAATGCAAGTTGGAAATAGCTTTTGATGCGAAGTGTGATCTTTCAGTGTTAAACTTTTCTCTCTCTACACAATGTAGGGATATTTTGAAAGTTTTTACGAAGTTGGACATAAGCGGTAGTTAATTGTTTTAAATTGTGGCAAACCTTGTATGTAGACAAGGGGGGTGACTCTTACATATAGTAAATATATGGCGATTGTTTCCCTATAACGCGTAGGAATACTATTTGAGTGATTTTGCGATACGAGAAAACCCATGTCAAATACAACAAAAATGGTTTGCGTAATTTCGATTAGACATTAAAGCGAACAAATTCTGAGCAGGTCAAACTATTTCTAGAGCTGTTCCTTTTTACAAAATACAAGGGAATACGTTATGTGTTTGTATTTTCTGGATGTTGTTGGTGTTATTTACATCAAAGCTAGTACACATGGTGTAGATACTTTGTCTGCCCTATGCAACACAATCAAGCATCAACAATTTAAATACTACAATTCATGGGAATATTACTCCAGATAAAATATGGCAAGTAAGCATTCAAAGCTCAAACACCATGCAAAAAGACATATTGCCAGCATGAATAAAATAGTATACCTATGAAAAATGTGGACTTTATGCAAAAGCCGAGAACCTAAAAATAATCTGCAGAACTAGTGTTTTCCTTATTTTAGTCTTATTTTGGTTAATGTGTTTAAATAAATTAACATTATTTATCATTTTTAATTTGTGACATTCACCAAACATGACAGTCATTGTGAACGCGGCTTTTTCATATGCATTAAGACAAGATTCAAATATCTTTCTACAATAAATATTATTGGGTCTGACATGCTCAATAGCTTCCATGTCTTGGAACAACAGCATTCAGCCAAACTTGTACATATTGCATTGTGCAATCATATTAGGGATTAAATTGTGTCTTATGATATTCGGAAATAATAGTATTATGGACAATTTTTCTTTTTTATGACTAGTCCCGGACTAGTAACCAGGGCAAAGATGACTTGTCCGAAAATGTGCATCATTTTCAATAAATGGACACTAATTTGTCATATATATAACTAACAAACACGGTATAAACAAGTTTTTGTTTTATTTTGGTCTGTAAAACATCATATAATCTAACACAAAAGTAAGGAATAAATAAGTTACATCTGATTAAATAGCTCTTGAAATGTCCTGATTTTATAAAGAAAATACATTACGTGTACATTGTTTTTGTAACAATGTCAAATTTTAATCATCCTGACCCTGACACGTAAAATGTTGGGCCAATACACTTTTACACTTTATGTTACTCACTTATACAACTACTTTGTCTCCATAACATATTTACAGTACTCTGACATTACACCATGGTAAGGCACTAGTTGACCCATCAACACATCATCCTGGTCATGTAGGTACTGGGTAGCACATTTCTTGTGAGGGTCACTATTCTCGTGGGAGCGAATTGATTCTATTCTGAAGTTGTTTCACCCAGTCACAAACACAGGGATGGTATTGGGAAACTTGGCTGATGTAGCTAACTTCGATACTTTGAACAAATCCTAAAGAACATCAAGTCTTCCTCTTCTTTATACAAAAGCCATGGAAAATATGCAAGCCACTTATCCAAAAATATTCTCTCTCGCTTTTCCTCGTATTTCTGATCCTTTGACATTGTTTTGCTGTCAAGTTTTGCTGACTTAATTTTCGTTGGAGTGTAAGGGCATTCTTCAAGTCGCCGTTTACTTCCGCCAGTTTGTGACTTTGATTATTGATTTTCATTCAAAGTGTAAGAGTTCGTGTTTGCAAATGTAAAATATTTCAAGAGTGACATGGCTGCATATTTTACTACTGCGTTGTGCACAGACTTGACGATGGATTAAAACTAAAATCATCTTTAATCTCGTACCAAGATATACCTTATACCCACCTTAATTGGCATCGAGTATTGTTTAATTGGGCTATTGTATTCAGATATGACAATGAAAGTAAATGAAAGTAAAGATCATCAAACTAAGACTTAACTGGCTCTAATCCCTTTACTCTTCGCGTGCCGAGATTAAAAGTTCGCGAATCAATTATCACTTATCACATGTACTTCAATATGCAGCATTAATGCCGTTATTTGTTACCTACACATTGATTGACCGATCATGTTAAGCGTTGATGTATCGCGCGTCGTGATTGGCTGTTTTGGGATGCGTTTGAATTGTCTATGCGAAGCCATTACGTGGTGTTGATAAAACGCCCCAGGCGATAGCTTGATTGGTTGCATCGCTAATTAGGTACCGCTGTGTATTGTCACTTGTCCGGCCGTCTATTTAATGACTAGCCCGGGACTAATTTAATGACCATTGGTTACAAGCCCGAAACTACATGTTGACTAGTCCGGGACGTCGGGCTAGCGTATTTTTCCAGCCCTATCATATTCATATTTTATATACATTTAAATCTTGTTTTATGATATGTGAGATCTGATCTGAAGACAGATATGCAATCATTTAAACGTATAATTATTTGTGTGAAAGCAGCACATAGTAGAACCATTTACTGAAAAAAAAATAATTCAAAATAATAAAGTCCAAATTTCTCTTCCAGCTTTTAAGCGGTATAAACACCTCCTAAAATATTGTTTGTGTGCGCTCTATTTGAAATTAATCCAGTTGAGTATCCAAGTACGAAATCCATTATCGATATTTCGTTCTTTCAAAATGCCAGCATAGTAATATAACTAAAACTCCGCGAGTCGGCTGTGTCGTCTGACGAAAATTGTGTTAGTCGACATAAACATGTTAATTAGTTTTCTGTTACAGATATTAGCAATGTATTTGCACAGAATTCACATATAATATAACCTTTTAATTGTCCCATTGCAAAAAAAAACATGCACAACAAGTTATGCCCTTCGCAAGAAATGCACTAAAAAATCAATCAAAGGGGAATAATTTAAAAGAATGAAAATAAATGCTCTATAAAAATCATTCAAAGGGGAATAACTAAAACACGGATGAAGGTAGAGTAATCGTTCTAGTGCACTGCACTTTGAGTCATTGCCAGAAACATACATACCAAGTTTGGAGTCATTTGGACCTACGGTGACAAAGTTACACTCCGGACAAGAAATGCTCTAAAAATCAATCAAAGGGGAATAATTCAAAAACGGAACAAGGCAGAGTTACGTTCTTGTGCGCTGCACTTTGAGTCATTGCCAGAAACATGCATACCAAGTTTGGAGTCATTTGGACCTACGGTGACAAAGTTAGGCTCCGGACAAGAAATGCTATATAAAATCTATCAAAGGAGAATAACTAAAAAACAGAAGAAGGTTGAGTTATCGTTCTTGTGCAATGCACTTTGAGTAATTGCCAGAAATATGCATATCAAGTTTGGAGTCATTTGGACCTACGGTGACAAAGTTACACTCCGGACAAGAAGTGCTCTAAAAACTTAATCAAAGGGGAATAATTCAAAAACGGAACAAGGTAGAGTTACAGTTCTTGTGCGCTGCACTTTGAGTCCTTGCCGGAAATATGCATACCAAGTTTGGAGTCATTTGGACCTACGGGACAAAGTTAGGCTCCGGAAAAGGAAATCCGGACGCCGCCGACGCCGCCGGCGACAAAGTAATCCCTATATGTCGCCTAGTCAGGCGACACAATAAGGACGAACATTTTACAATCTGACGTCTTATTTGAAGTGTTGATAACTCTCCAGACCCATAATTATTCAATATTAGCCATGGTTAAGTGTCGACGCACATGTTACTGCTGTTAATATACGATCCTTTGTCATGATGTTCGTTCGCTGGTAGTGCCGCCTCATCCAAAACATCCTGATCCATCAGAAGCTTTATAAACTTTGTTGCTCTGTTGCTCCATGTATAGCCGGAAGTTTTAAGTAAGCCTATGCAAAAGTGCACATCCATGTATATCTATGAACTCTTATGTTACGCAAAATACGAAGATCGTATATCATTAAAATGTTGTTGTTTTTTATTTAGAATATATATGTATCAGTTTTCAAAAATCAATACAATTAAAACAACTATTTCAATGCACTTCTAGGGTCGTGTTTCAGCGTGATTGATCGTTGCGGGAAGTTCCGAGTTAGACAAGTCTGTAGAGACTGTAAGTCATGCGGGTCTTTATTTGATACATGTTTAGTTTTGTAATATAACTATTAAATATATCATGTCTAGCAAAATATAATGTCTGTATATCTTGATGTATTGTAAATCTTGGTAACGTTCAGTGGCGAGTGCAGACTTAAAACAATCGCGAACATGTTGTTTTATGACTAAAAAATTAAATTTGATAAAAGTTTTTTATGTTAATTAATATGTACAAACAAATGTGGTCTTAGTGATTGCGGGCTGAAATTCGACATAAAGCCCACGAATAAAGGCGAAATTAAAGTTTATTCAGGATGTATTGCAATTCTCGTTTCATTGTGCAACCAATTTTGCAATGATTTTGTTTCAATTTTGTTACAACTATGGGAGTTATTGCAAAACTGGATGTTACAGAGCTTTTCGGTGGGACTCGTGCACAATGATTATTATGATTATTAAATGGATAATGAATAAATGCACTTTACTAACGTTTATGTTTATAAATCCTTATAAACACAAGTTCAGGGTGTGTTAACATTATACTAGTTTGGCAGAGGGAACATGTGACCTTTATTTTTTTATAATAACGATTAAAATGAGCTAAAGTTATTATTTAAAATGAACAGAATAAGTCCGTAGTAACGTAGTTAATAAAATGTCAACTACTAGCGATTTTTTTTCAATTTAGTAGTGTTAATACGTACATTTTCTGCATTCAGCAGATGTCTCCTTTGTGTTAATCTCTTGCGCCGTCAGGCGTGTGTCTTCACGCCAATAGTACCCTGTCTGCGACCGCCCACTTGATCATCGGGAGAGTCCTCGCCGCTTTTCGAACTGGTCCATTTATTTCGGTGAAATTATTGGTGGACGCAGTCTTCACAGATACCGTAAAATACATCCAGTGACAGCCCTTTGGCCTTCTCCGGTGCTTAGGCCTGAAAATGCAATACACCATTGTTATTGTGCGACGGGAATTGCATGATCCTAAAATTCATACATAGGTAGTCTGTCTGTCATGCAGACAGAGAATCTTGCTTAGTACTTTTCAATTAGCATCAAATCCAAAATTCCAAAACTACACTCTAAATACAGATGTAACACTTTTATTTCATGATAGGCACTGTTCACAGTCATGATGCTTGAGTTTAGCAGCATTAAGTTGCTGAGTATTTCGCTACTTTGCATAGATCCTTATTTGCAATTTTCATAGTCCATTGTTTATTCTTTAATTTATTTAGAATTCTGGCGAGCTATAACGTACACAGCGCCGTATAGTGTGTCTTTTCGTCCATAGTACCCTGTCTGCGACTGCTCAGTTGATCCTCACTGCTTCTCGAACTCTGCTGGTTCATTTATTTCAGTGAGTTTTTTGCAGGACGCAGTCTTCACAGAGACAATACAATACATCCTGTCGCCGTCCTTTTGCCCTCTTCGGTGCTTATGCCTGAAAACGCAATACGCCATTGTTATTGTGCGACAAGAATTACATGATCCTCAATTTTATACATAGATAGTATGTCTTTCATGCAGACAGAGAGTCTTGCTGAGTAATTTTCAATTAGTATTAAATCGGTTATGTTCGCCGGATCAGAACATTTTAATGTCTTGTGTTATACAAACAATGCTTACTTAGGGACTTTAATCCCAAAGCTACACTCTAAATATAGATTTAACACTATTATTTCATGATGGGCGCTGTTCACAGTCATATTCGAGTCTAGCAACATTAAGTTGCTGAGTATTTCGCCACTTTATATAAGACCCTTATCTGCAATATTCATAACACATTGTTTATTTTTTAATTTATCTAGAATTTAAGAAACAATAACTCTTTATTTGGTAGCTTAAACTTTGCTTACCCCATATACGCGATTAAATTGTCTTTAATAGTATTTTTATATTGTCTATCTACATATGGTATGTGTGTGCGTGACTAAAATATGAAGTTTAGCTCGTAAAATGTAAACTGCCGAGTAGGCGTTTACAACTATCGTACACAAATATAAAAGCTAGTGTACACCAATGTAAGTCTGTCGACAAAATAAGGGCATTATGGCTATTGTCTTAGAGGGCTATGTGATATTGATCTGCGCAGTTAGCATGTTAAACGTTTTCGTTTTTATGTTTCTCATTTGCCAATGATTTATATTCGTTTCGTTATGTTTTTTTTAATTCGAAGTAATCAATACAAATTTACAAGTTCTCTTTAAGTTAATTTGTAATATGTACATCTTTTTTTGTAAGTAAAGAGCATGCACCGGATCAGCCTCTAGCTTATAAGCTACAGATATCCTTGGCAAAGTTAAAAACTAATATGGTTTAATGATGGGTGCAGGGAAATCTGCTTTGTACCTGTAAGCCTCTCTGCAAGAGCGTTGCGAGATTGTCAATGTGGTATTTTATTAAATGTATTTGTCTTAGCTAAACTATAATTTTCAGTTGTATGTCTATCTTAAAGCCATAATATCTCTTTCAGGGACGTTTGTTTACCTCATTCATAACAGTTCTAAATGTTATGAATAACACTAAAATCGTGTTCGTCCAAAAATATATGTTCATGTGGAAAGGAAAGAAAACGACAAACATATTCTTTTGTCGACTTACCCCGGAGAAGTCTGCTGACTGTCGGCGTGTGACTCATTTTATGTCAAGACAGTTTAATAACCATATTAGCTTTTGATGCACTGTGCAATGTTCCTGAGAGGTAGACTATAAATTGAGGACGCTCTCGGAAAAATATACCCAAGTGCAAATAACAGAACATTTATTTATCATAATACGTCATGTGTTCGTACTTGTAACTTTAAAAGAGTCTCTCCACGTCATCAAAGTATATGGTCGGTATTGCTGTCACCAGGAAATCGAGTGCTTGTCATGTACAAGTAAGTAGAGTACGGGTGATTTCTTTCTCTTTTTATAACATTTTTTTTTTACTTTCACACCATCACGATTGTTGACAATTGTATCTAATGTATGTTAGACCTAAAGTTTGTACAAATCCATTAATTTACACATATTTTATTTCACCAAACTCCTTATAAATTACAATGCGAACATATTAGTAAATACAATAATGAAAACTGTAAACTTGTTGTGTGTGTGAAATATTTACACTCTCACTAAGTTTTGGGTTTGTGTTTTACTAACTTAATGATGTTAAGAAAATGACGGGAAACTGAATAAGTCGCTGTACAACATAAATGTTTGATCTCATTTTTAATACGGCGTCGCTTATAACGAGCAACCTGATCTCGTTTCTCCAGAATGGATATATTAAAAACAAACAGGTGTACAGTTTCCTTGGGAACATTTTCAACAATGGTATTATATTTTGCATCAGTAGCCTTCGGAGCGTATTAATACGAGATCTTTGAGGTAACCATGCCTGAGAATGGTCAAGCAAGGTAAAGCATTTCATGTGAATTGAACGTTGCTTTTTTAGAAAATACATATATAGGCGAAAGTAAATACTGTTTACTAAAGTTATACAATGTACGTGTTTTAAATAAACTTTACAGTGAGAATGTAAAATCTTGTATTTTGTCGTTCGTCAATTTTAAAACAATATCGAATTGAATTTATGTCGAAGTAGTTTTCCTCATAGGTCGGCCACCGATGAATAACATACAAAGAATTAAGGTTTACTTCAGGAAGTTGTGTATCTCATCGAGAAGACAGAAGAGGCAATAAAGCACCACATCGATACAAAGGAGGAGGATGAGAACATTGACACCGGTATACGCGCCCAGCCTCCGTTCCGTACGTTTTTCCATCCTTCATCCATTCCCACTTTCTTTCCCTTCTTTCTTTCTTTCATTCCTTCCTTCCTCCTTCCTTCCTTATTCCTTCGTTTTCTTCATCCCTCCGTTCAATCCTTCCTTCCTGCCTCTCTTCTGTTTTTCCCGCACTTCTCATCCCACTTGCTTATTACAGATTGTGTTTTACTTCCAGAGACAGTGGTGCAAAGTTCACTTCCATATAGACAAGTATGCCAGTTTGTCAGAATACCAGAATTGCGTCGCCGGCCTTCAAATGAACCACAAACATGCGCAACCAGCCCGACAGCACACTGACATTTTAAACCGTGATTCCTTTTCTGACCGTTAAATACTTCTCTGTGGTGACGCGATGGAATACACATGGCAGTAACGTACCACCAATTAAGCCCCATCATGTATCAAGTGGTGCACAGATAAAGTAAACTGATCTAGCAAATGTTTGTATGTTTTCTGGAGACAGCCACCTTTGGCTAAGTTCATGTAGGATGTTATATTCCTATGATAAATATAGTCTAACATGTATTTTAATATAAAACTGGTTTTTGATGTTGGTCTATCAAAGCATATAGACCAGTCAAACAGTCTATTTCAGTAGGTGTGTCTCTTGAGGGTAATACAAAGGGTTGCCGCTGATGACAGTACTATTTTAAGCTATACATTTTACAGTTCACCAGCAAGCAATATGATGTGATCTTTCATAACTTTAAAGTTGTTCTCACATTTTTCGTCTACGTCAAATAACTGTATGTAAACAGGTTTGTCCTCTCCGAGTTATGAGCAACAATATCCGATCGTTTAGTTTATTACATCCAGTCAAACAAATCGTCAATCGTAAATCTCCGACCAAAATCACGAGCGCAGGGCTAGGGTCCACAGGAGGGAAGATGTCCAGTACACTGACGTAAGCGAGCGACTGAATTTCTTCGGGTAGGCAATGATTACCGATTCAGATCTCTAATGCATTTTTACACCACCAACATATACTTATATCTGTGTTTACTGTTTTTTCTTAAGACAATGAACAGCTGAATTCTGTATACAAGTTTAATTTCATTTTCAATAGACCGCAGGCCTATTTGCAATATACAGGCAGGCCTTCATTTACAAGAAACGAATTTCAGTGTGCGTGTAGTGATGTTATAGTTCACACAATTTGATGACGTAAAGCGCAAGTTTTAAGCTATAGTACTTTCAATCTCCCTATTGTACACTGCGACCTGTTCAATATGTACATTTAAATCGCAAATAACCTAAAATTCTTTGAAATTGACAGGTTTCAATGGTTCAATCGTTTTAGTTTTTATTAGTTTTATGTGCCGTGTAATTCTTGTGTTTGACGGTGCAACCGGATATAACTAAAGCGCAGACAATATGTTGAAATGTTCATAGAACTGTGTCAATTGTTCTTATAAGTTTGAATTGTTCCAACTAGTGTCATGCGTATTATACTGAGGACATGTGCATTCGATAGGCTTGCAATTTGGTAAATGGTGTATTGTTTCGCCGGATGCTGGCAGTAAGTATATGGTATGTTGCTTGCCCATCTGAGCGGGTGCCTTCTGAAGTGAAATGAAATGATCCATGAAGAAGTAAGTTTAAAGCAGCAGCTTGTAATGAGCCATTTAAGCCGCCTATAAAAATACCTGCGTCTTTATTTTTTAAGATAGTCTCTTTAATTTACGTCATGGCCACACTATTTCTTTTATTTCCGTTAAATAATGCCTTCTACAATAACACATGGATATACCGTTGGAATTCCAATATGCAATACACCGTAAACCAGACAAGATTGGGTTAAATTTATATTATAAAGTTCACGGTTTTATATGAGTAGATGCTGAGCAGTCAAATATGTGCTTGAATTAAGCCTTGTACCATCATGCTCCTCAACAAATACTCGAGTTCCACGGTGTGTGACGTTCAGATAATATAGGCGGCGCGCTCCAGAGCATCACCAACAACGAGGTGTTGATTTTCTATTTACAATGAAGTGTTAACGTTTGTATATGACTAAAACTGAGAAGTCAAGTTTAAGATGCAGCAAAGCCTTTGCTGAGAACGAATTCTGCAAGTGCATAATGATTACATACATAACACGATTTGCTTGATCGAGATCATACCTGAACAGATGTTTGACTTTATTTTAATTATTACCGTTTTTTTCGTGTTAAACCTGGATTTAAATTAATTGCATTGTTTAATATTCGAAAATACCTGTCATACAGACATAAGTGTACACCGGAGTGCCGTGGATTATAGGTATTTAGTTTTACTTCTGTCTATTGAACTGCGTGTACAATCATATTCCGACTGTCTTGTTTACTACCATATTGGTCAGAAGGAGACCATTGTCTGTTGAAGTTCGGATCTAATTTAACTATCGAACAAAGCTTTGTAGTTGCAAACTTGATTTATTGAACAATGCATTGCATGTCTCCTGCATTGCAGTGCTGTCTTCATATCTAAGGCAGATTAATTCGTATAAATCTGTTTCAAAACAACTTTAACTATTTGGCTCATCTTTTCTGAAGAAATATTCGATGTACCTTCCAAGTCCAGCACGGTCATATTGGTATTTCGTCAATATTTTTGAAGAATATTTCTGTATTATTGCAGTAATTTTAAATCGAATGTTTATATTATTATACTATTAAATAATTGGATAGTAAGTGCTGAACGGAATAACAAATACGGTCAAAGCCTAAAAGGTAAAAAAGGTCAAATCTCCTGTCTATATTGTCTAGATTAACCAAAATATTTAAACAAATATTTTGAAAAGAAAATATTCATCTTAGTTTTTAAGCCACATCGTTTGTTTTAACGAACAAATATATTAAAATATTAAGCACCGCATATAAAGACTGTTGGATATTGAATGAAAAAATAAATATGTCATTTAATCATGCCAATGGTGGTACATGTTTGTTTAAAGAGAACTGACAATTTTTTCTCAATATCGTAATCGTTGTTGTTATGAGTTATGTTTAATTACTAGAGTGAACATACAGAAAATACTAGAGAAAACTGGTAATTGTCGATAAATATGGTTTACTGTTTGCAAATATTTTTACACCTATTTCTAAATCAAAATGAGGTCCAACACAACGTCATATCCTAAATACTTACTACATCAAGATGGTTATGCAGACAGAAGTCTACGAAGTGTGTAATTGAAAGATAAGCACGTGCATATATGATTTTCAACATACACATGTTAAGTACATCAAAGGCATATAATTGAAATTAACACATTAAGGACACAGATATGAAATGTAATATTAGAAACCGTTCATGTCATTTATGCTGAATTATGCAATAAGAAGTCCTAATTACTATTTTACGTTAAGCTAAAATAAAATATGCAAAATGTCCAATTGGGCACGCCAATCAATGTAAAAACCGGGAACGCTAGGGGAAATTATGTATTGTAAATCGCTATATCTTTATACTGAATTTTTATATATGGCATGAGGAACAAATATGTGTATTAATATAACCGGCCGCAATAGCTCAGAAGGTAGAACGTCGGCTTGCGGATGGGGGAGGTCGTGAGTTCAAACCCCGTCCGGGTCAAACCAAAGACTTTAAAGTGGGTAGTAGTGGCTTCCCTCCTAACGCTCGGGGCAAAGGGGACAGCATTATTTCGACTCGTGTCAGTATAATGGACCGACCGGGTTCAGTCCATGGGCACCTCATAAGTTCCATGTGCTAAAATGATAGAAATGTCGCTGCACAGTATCGTCAAAATGCCGCAAATCCCATCCCTATCTATCAAAATAATTGGTCACGTTAATTTTGCCATAACTATTTATTTCTTTGCCTATTATTTCAAACAAATTAAAGAAAAGTCACTGTTATTATTAACAATCAAATTAGAAGAAAAATGATAACAAGAAATAAATGTGTATGTTAATATGTTTATTAGAACAATACACAAGCTTAAAAACAGAATTTTAAGAAATAAAAACATGTATACGTTACAAACTCAGTTTCCTTTGAATTAAAAGAAGATGTAAATAAAGTGCTTCAAAGTTATTAAAAGGGTCATCAGCAAAATAGCGTGCAGAGCTTTACACAACCGATAAAATACCATTTTCATATTGTCCAAGCACTAAGATTATATCGAAGTCGATTTATTTATAAATAATTGGAGCTTTTCCTCTTACTGAGGTGTCGGTGTCACCTTTATGCACTTGTGCAAGTTTTGTGTTTAATAGTCCAGCCTTTTGTCCTACGCAAGCTCACTACACACAATTACTGAACCTATCCTTGGCAGAAAAATAAAAACAGCATTATATTACAATAAATAAGCATTTAAATGGTAAGTGTTCATTTATAATAGAAACACAAGCATCATATTTGCATCTGTACCAGCATGAAAAACCTGCTATGGAAAGAAAAGTTTCAAATACAGAGTTAAATCACGTCATAACTGCTTACATGAAATTAAAGATTACTATACATTTGTGTTCGGGTTTGAATATATCCATGGCCGGAGCAGCCGCTGCCATTTGAAAGTCAATACACTTTGGGGGGAAACAGATGCTATACTCGAAACTGTTTTGTTTTAATCTTGGAACTTCTCTTTCAATGAAAAAAAAAAACTTACAGTTTTGTTTCGTTTTAATATAAACAATTATTAAGACAATTTAAATGCTTGATATAGAGAATTCGCAAGTAAATCCGAACACTGTACAATTGCCTGTTAGTTAGCAAAACCTAGTGAAGTAACTTCTCTCGAAAAGGAGAGCCTAATCATTACTGTCCTTTACGTGGCAGTTAACAGTATAATGGTTTTAATTACCATCAGGACCCCTAGTTGCCAATAAACTAGTCAGGTAAAGGGAAACAACTGCATATTTAACATGTGTATTTACCCACATTTTATATACTATTAAATGTGTGCATTATGTACTGATAAGTTTGTCAATGGGACGTTTAACATTTAAACAACAGTTTTGGGGGTACATAGTTTGGTAGCAAAAGATTCAGCAATGTTTTTGTACACTGGCGTTTCATATCAAAGTACAATCAATACGATCTGAAGTCACTATAATGAAGAAATATATCGAGAACTACAATCCCTTTGCTTTAACGAAACTATGCCAACACAGGAAAGAATAATAAGCTATGAAACACTATGAAAATATTCAAGCTGTATAGGTGTAAAGGCACACATAATGTGTATACTTGCTCAGAACGTGCAAATAAAGTCGTAGATTACAAAGAAATAGCTTTAAGATGCCATTATACAACTTTCTAGAACGAAAGAAGATAAATACAACATATGCACTCTTATAACAGTGTAATATGAATACAGCTTATTAGCACATTTTAGCCAGAGTTGGCTTAAACAAAATTGGAATGATACAGGTGTCTATTTCAAGAAAACAATGCAAATACATGAGATGTGGACTCAAACATCACTTAAATGCAAAACTTGTGTTTCATTAAATTGAATTGAACTTAAACATAAATCCATATTTGTTTAAGATAACACATATACATTTTAAAATCATGGATAACTCGAACATAATATAATTATTAATAACATAGAAAATACAAGCACTCACATTTTTATTTTATTAATGGATATTTTATTAATTCGAAACAACTTATATGTGATGACGTCATTGTATAAGGAATGCGATAAACATGCTATACTCTTTGCACACACAGATAATCTGACACAAATATTATGCTGATATATAACCTGGTGCACAACTTATTTTAGTTGTAAACAGCAACTTTTTGTGCACTGTGTTCAAGCCAGTAAAATAGTTTTTACATGTGGCTGCATCAATCTTTCGGAACTTATTTGTACAAACACTTAAATACTTTCTACTTAAAAATAATAAAGAAAAATGAGAAATTTTGCCTAATATCCTTTTTATCAGTTTAATAGTCTTCGTTGTATTAATGAGCGTCACCAACTACTAAACAACTACAAACGTTATTAGTATCATGAATAATACACTAATTTGTATTAAAACCAACATAGTCTTCATTTTCATCATTTTGTATACAACATATCTAACATTAATATAACTTTAGACGTCGTATTTCCATCATTGTTTCCTTCCTGCAGTAGGCCGTACATCTTGTCAGCATATTTATGATAAAAGGATGCTCATTTAGACAAAAGTAAAATAGCAACCTATTATTAATTCTTATGAGTCATTAAATAAAAACGTACATACATTGGCAGTTATTGTTTAAATGTTTATTTTCTTTGATTTCTAATGAAAACCTTTATTATATGGGCACGTACACTCAATCGCCCCCAAAGCGGTTAACATACTTAAATATTAACAATAAATCTATTTGTTACTTATCTTATTCTTAGCATGCATTTGTTATTCCAAAATGAAATATGTTGTTGAGAATTTTTAAACACAAAATTACACTTGAACAAAGCTTTCTAATAAAATATACACTTACATTAAACATAAAGTATTGTATATAACCTTCTACGTTGATGTGTCTTAAACATACGAATATGACTATGCCTTCTTTCATTTACTTATGAAATATATATGTTTTTCTCCAACTTTATTGTAGGCCTTTATTATCTTGGGAACAGTTAAATACGTCTGCACGTCAAACTTAAACAAAAACATATGTAGGAAATGCGTGAGACATTACATCCACTGCGAATTATGTCGTATTTCGACATTAGAATGTCAAGGATGTAGATATTAATCACAATCAAACAATATTTTAAAGACACAATGCTTTATATGCATGTATATTGTCTCACATAAAATACCGATTAAGAATTATATTTTTAAACCATAAAAAGATCTTTTTTTTTATCTATATTTCATCCTATTGGTAAAACATTTTTTTTTAATCATCCTTCGTGTCTGTCATTTGAACGTTCGTGTTTCACGTATTTTTTATTAGTATTATGCCATATATGTCTAGCCCTTTTCATTTGACATCACTTAATTTCACACTGAAATCTATATATTTTAAATATTTATGGCACACTCACAAAGCGTCTTTTAAGCGAACGTCGAAAATGTACTTGGACACATGCTCTGCTTTTGATTCTGTTTCAATAATTTATCATACTGTCTATAATCGTCTGAATCTCTCATGAAACATGAAGAGTATTGTAACGGGCAACGACGGATGACTCTTCCGTTTTGAACTTTTGCACTGATTCAGCTATGACAGCTCTCTCACGAAACTCATTCAGGACTTCTATTCGCTTTTGATAGCCCTCCTTTCCTTCGTTTTTCTCAGCCAGAATCATTAGCTCAAGTTGATCTGTCAGTCCAAGAGGGTTTGGTCGAAGAGAAATTTCCTTCAAGCGATTGTTACAAGTTTTCATCTGTTCCAGCATACTTTCTATTTCTGCAGTTATTTCTTTTAAATCTTTTCTTTTTTCTTCAACAACCTGCTCCAGAGTCAGCTGCTTTCCTTTAGCTTCCTGGTACCTTTTCAGCATATCATCGTATGTTTTCTGTACCTTTGCTTCCACCAAATCAATTGCATAACCCGTGTTTTTATGCTCTTGCCAATAGCATTTGTTTGGACATTCCTTACAGTATCCTTGATCATCCATCGCTATACACTTGCTTTTGTCGTCATCATTGGCATAAGCACACCTTTCATGACAAGTTCTGTTACAGATTAGACAATTTGTGACGTGTATCCCAACAGGAAGTTCTCTCTTGACCATTTTTGACTCCGTTACTTCATATATGTAGTCTTTGTTTTTATTTATTTCATCTTGGTTCTGTTCAAACACATTAATTTCCTTCTTGAGAACTTGAATAGTAGATATTCCAGCTTTAATACTGATTGTAAGGTTCTGACAGGTTAATGTCAGAGCTTGTCTTTCTTTGAGAACATCTTTTGTAAGTTGCATACTATTGGTTTCTAGCGTATCTAAATGTTTGAACATTCCTGAAAAACTGGCTAAGCACTTGTCCCAAAATATTGAAGTAAGTCCACTTTTTGGATCATCGATGAAGGCTAAATTGTTAAAAGTAAACTCCTTTCCAAAAGGCAAACCTGACTTTTTCACAGCATCCATTACCAAAGGATCCGAGTCACCGTCATTAAACGTGATCATCGTACACATGTTTTTCGCTATGTCGTGCCCAAACATCGACATTATTGCATTGAATATATATGTTTGAGTATGAGTCAGGCGAAAATCCGTTGCTTTGATGAAGATGCAAATTGCATCTATCATCTGAATTCCCTTTTCACCTGGGGCCTCAAACAATTGTTGAATTTGCTTAACTATCTCTTCATCTCTTTCAGGTCCACGCATGTCTCCAAAACCTGGAGTGTCTACAACATTCAATCTGTAATTATGCACAGTTCCAATGTCTGAGTTGAAGGAATAACACGTAACTATTTCAGTATTTGCTTCTGCCTGTAAAGCATAAATACAAAATTATGCATACGAAGATCGTTAAACACCCTGTTCCAAAATTAATTTGATTTATAAAGGTTTGATTATAAAACTGGGATTAAAAGTTTACCGTTTTTTACTGCGTACTATGGATAATTTTTAAGATTTGAGTAACACGATAATTGGTCACATGATATGATGACCCAATGCATAATGTTCGCTTGAATAATAATCTTTAGGACTTTCTTCATAACCTACTTCCTTTGTACTCGACCAAGTTCTTGTTTACGGTTCAAACTCAAAATTGGATTAAAAAAAATGTCTGTTATAGACATTTGTACGAGTCAAGCAAGCCTGCAAAACTCGAATTGGATTGTTAGCTTTTGGCTTTCCGTAACATTACCTGCAAGTCCAAAGCTTGATTGGCATATATATTACGTGACATTTATCGTTCAATAAAACACTCTCTTAGAAGGCCTTTAATGATGCTAAAGTGTTAAGTCCCTCCAATTTATCATGCCCAATTGGACTTAAGACAGAAAACTGCCTGTCATGCCACAGCATCTAACCATAACCATTAGAGTCTCGTATAAAGTTGTATTGTTCTGGATTGGTTTAGTGAAATTAATAAGCTGCAAATTCTTGGTGTAGCTTTGCATATGTAAATTGAACGAAAAATGCAGGTCGTTGTAAAGAAGTATGATTTATGTACTTTAATAAGATTTAACCTGGTTTTGTTGCTTTGCTCTGTCTTCTTCTTGCATGACGGTGAATCTGAACGTATCATCAAGCATGACTCCCATCACGTAGTTTGCAATAGCATCAACAAACGTGCTTTTCCCAGTACCCGTCGCCCCGACAAGCATAATTGTCCTTTCGTTGATATCATTTCCAATCGGACCTGTCGTGGCCAAAACATTGACAAAAGGAAAAAAGTAAAACTGGTCTTATATAAAGTCTGCATGAAATCAATAGTTTATCCTTTATGTATCGTATTTCAGCCGAATTCATATTGAGCGCACAGAAAATAATGTCAAAAGAGTTTTTGTATTTGTAATGTAACGGCACACGGACACTTCGTCGAGCGTACTGCACCAAATACAATTAGGGTTAATTTAACTAAACTACAATAAGTTTAAAATTAAATAAGAGAGTACAGCTATAAACAAATATAAAGTGTTAACACAATGTGAATGATAATTTAAAACAAATTAGGCGTAAAACAGTTGAAATGTTTACAGCTAAAAAAGACTTTGCAACTGAAGAGAAACAAACTGGTTTAAAAAGCAAACACGTTAACATGCCCTAATAGTTTTCGCTCATGTTATTGCCACAACAATATTATAACCGAATACGTTTGCTGCCGATGCAATACAGGATAGTATGCTTAAACATAAATGGTTCCTTATTAATGTACACATGGTCAGGCAGAGGTTCTCTATTAAAATGTATCATTAGATATGCTTAGTATGTCAGGTGCGCCTGAGAGCTAGGTCGTCCCGTGGGTTTCAATACACGGTTATTGGTATTTGTACGCACATGTAAAATTATTGTAAATTGCAATTCCCAGATTTAAGTGACAATATTTACCTACCGATATTAAATTTCTTTGAATATTTGGTGCTCGCTTCTTTCCTTTCTTCCATGGGCAATCGGTAAAGGTTGGGTCTTTTAGTTCCTTTCGTTACCAGAATTGATTTGCTGACTATCTTTGAAGCATAGCTCGTGTGTGTCGTGATCTCTTCACTTTTTTCGCTGATTTCGGACACATCTCCATTAGTATAGAACAGTCTAACTTTAAAAACGTAGATTGAGCCTTGTTGCAAACGACTGATCTTTCCACTGTTGGTCTCGAAGTCCTGAGACTTCCACGTTCTTGTGTTAATGTTCTCAATGCGAACCTGATAAATGTCACCTTTACTAAAATCGTGCAATCCGGCCCATTTAATATCGACGCTATCATTGTATAGCCTTTCCACGGTTGGCTTTCCGGGTCTGTCTATGTGTGTCGTGACCTCTTCACTTTTCTCACTGTATTCTGACACATCTCCATGAGCATAGATCAGTCTAACTTTAAAAACGTACGTTGAGCCTTGTTGCAAATGTCTGATCTTTCCACTGTTGGTCTCGAAGTTCTGAGACTCCCACTTTCCTGTTTTAGTGTTTTCAATTCGAACCTGATAAACGTCACCTTTGCTAAAATCCTGCAATCCGGTCCATTTAATATCGACGCTATCATTATATAGCCTTTCCACAGTTGGCTTTCCGGGTTTGTCTCTGTGTGTCGTGACCTCTTCACTTTTGTCACTGAATTCTGACTGATCTCCATTAGAGCAGACCAGTCTAACTTTAAAAACGTACGTTGAGCCTTGTTGCAGACACCTGATCTTTCCACTGTTAGTCTCGAAGTTCTGAGACTCCTCCTTCCCTGTTTTTGTGTTTTCAATTCGAACCTGATAAAGGTCACCTTTACGAAAATCTTGCAATCTGGTCCATATAATATCGACGCTATTATTGTAAAGTCTTTCCACGGTTGGCTTTCCGGGTCTGTTTGTCTAATATTGGTAAATGTAAAGGTATTATAATAATATGACTCAATATACAATTTTCTTTCATAGGGGTAAAAGTCATTTTTAATCGACGTGTCGGATTAAGAAAAAATGCGATATGAACAAATGTTATTCATTCAGATTATTAGACATGCCCATGTTCAGAAGACACATACACCGTATATATAAATAGTATAGCTCTAAAAGTACTGTTTTGCTTTAAAATAGCTGCATTAGAATACTGTTTTAAAATTTACTTGTTACTGGTTTGTTTTTTTGTTGTTTACATTAGTTCAATAAACAGAAAGTGTTCCATAGCATATACCATAGATTTAGTTTTAGGTCCATCTGTATCCGCTGCTTTTGTCGAGAACCTGCACAATATAATAAATTGACAGTAAACTAATTAAGCGATACAAATAAATATCGTTAAAGAAGATATACAACTTATTATCTTTATAATCTGTGTTACAACCATACATAAACAGATTGGGCAAACGTGCGCTGAACAGATGCTTATTCTTTTGACAGGTAGCTTCTTGTCCTTGCATAATTTAAATGATACATACCATGTATCTTTTACCATAGTAATATGTTCTGGTGTTCAAATAAAAGTGGCAAATGTCCATCAGTTAATTATATGAAAAGTATTTGTTCATATTTACATTCTTTATCAAATGAGTATTTATTACTTTAAGCCCTTGTAGTGTATACGTACGTATCAATTGCTTTTGTCGGCATTTCGGAATAATGCGACGAGTCAGAATCATCTCCTTGATCGAGACTTTGATTATCTCCACCATAACCATTGTCCGTATCTTTCACACCACATTTCGAGACGTTCTGCGGAAGCTGACTTCTTGGAACGTAATCAAAATAAAATAACTAAAACGTGTTTATTTTAATTTGAGAAATGGCGGAGTACATTGAACCAGGATATATTAGAAGGAAGTATCTTTGAAATGTCATAGCAATTGGAAACGGCCATAAATAAACCATATACCGGAAGCTGGTTATCTTACATTATGTCCCCAAAAAACTGTGACATAGTTTGAATTGTAACCCAAACAATCATCTCTGTCTTTATGAAATATGTTGTTAGGTTCATTGATGTTTTATTTACCTAACATAAATTCACATAAAGTGTTATAATTCCATTTAAGGAATATAATTTTAAATATGTCGTCCGCATGATCTTAAATTTCAATTTCAAATGAGCGAACAGCTTGAGACGAGACTAAAAAAGCTATGGTGTTATTTTATTTATTTGAAGATTATTTATTTGTTAAAGAAGTCAACAGTAAACATTAGTAAAACTTAAACTTACTAATGGTTTTCTTAACGCATGTTGTAAATATAGTTTGAACAGTAAATTATACAATAATTTTGGCGCATTTATTATAGGCTATATTTTCCTCCGATAGTAACTTACGTTTTATCCTTCGCTGGTTCTTCTGTGGAAATGTCATTTTTTTCAACGATTGTTTTTTTGCCTAAATTTGTTTCGTCAATGTTTTGTTCAACGGTACATGGATCTAGTATAGTGCTCTCTTGGCCATCGGAATACTGTTCCTCTCTTAAACTCTGAGTGTCATTGCTTCTCATTTCGGTTGTAAGATCTGCCTTCGTGTCATCTAAGATCGGATGATTTTTATCTTGTCTATCTGAGCAAATTTTATCGGTTGTTGAAGCCAAAGTGTCACCGAGTTTATGGTGATCACCGGCGCATAGTGAGCACAGATAAACATCACACTCAGAGCAAACTTTCTCGGCAAATTTGTCGCAGCTTGAACAAGGGACATTAAATGAATCAGGAATTGCTGTAAGATGGTGATGTTTTGTTATTTTTTGTTTTGTGTGTGCCAGTTGACAAAACTCGCCCAACTTTAGCTGGCACTCATCACAATACGTCGTAGATTGCTCTTCGTCACACAGATCGCACGCACTAGATGCATATTTCCGCAAATTTCTGGCTGCGATGCTGGAGAATCGTGTCTAAGTAAAGAAGCCAATTGTAAAATAAGTATTGTTGTAAAATGATTTGTAAAATGACATTGACGGATAATTCATACACATGTTCCTGGGGAAATTGAGAGATCTTATAAAATGTTTGGGTACATGATTTTTTCCGTCCTAGCATGGAAATAATGAGAGAAGCAGAATATTACATCGAGTTAAAAATAAAAACATGAAGCATGAAAGATTAATCACCAACCGAATATATAAATTGAACTGATTTCAGTATAATACATTTATGACGCGGACATACAGGGTTTTCAGAAAAGTTCAGCAATTCTACATCTAGTTATTGGACTTATTTCGGCATATAAACTTTCGAACACACTTTCGGACTTTCACGTTTTAAAATATAAATACATGCTAAAACAAAAGAATATAGAGATGGAGTGGGGGATAAAATAGAGTTAAATGATTATTCGATACAATATATGGGGTTTGAACATTCAAATAAATACTAAAACTTAAGAATATCTTAGGTTCTGTCAGTAGGTATTTACTTACACTTTACTGGTACTGCCATTGTGTGAATCTGAAGTAAGATTATCACCCCTCTCTAATGTGTTGATATGCGCTGTTGACGTATGTACATCACTAAGTTGGTGGTGAGAGTCGGCGCATTTAGTGCACAGACACACATCACATTCTTGACAAAACCTCTCTGACAGGCTATTGCACAGTGAACAGCTAACATTAAGATCGAGCAGTTTGACGCTTTCAATTTCAGCGAGAGAGTGGTCTTTAGTTCGCTTCTGCCTTGTGTGTGCTAGTTTGCAAAAGTCGCCCAGTTTGCACAAGCATTCGCCACAGAAGCTCAGAGCTTGTTCAACTTCACATAGATCACACTGTATGTCTTTCCTCTGTTCGGTCGTCATTGTGCTGTTGCTGTTGGCATTACTTTGTCAATCTAGAAAACGTGTATGTGATATGACGCTCAACTACAGAACACAAACTTCAACTGACATTTTTAAAACTAGCAAATAAACATCGAGTTTTTCTGCTCAATTACCTAATGTGAATGTACACCTTTAAAACAAAAAAGGATATATTATATTTTGGTAAATGTTCTGGTCGAGGACTCGAGTACTCCGTCAAGTTCTTTATACAGCTGTCACGATCCATGCTAACCTTTTTTTCTGTCGACAATAAATAATTTAACTAACTAGGATACTAATCTCTGTTTCGAATAAATATGTTTCGATATGTGAAACGCGTTTCTTCCTTTGAAATATTTGCACTAGGGAGTACCATTTCAATGTAAATAGCATAGTTCATTTTAATTTTAATTGCAAAGTGACAACTGTATACAATATATATAAATCTGTCACCAGTAATAAGATCTGTAAAAATACCGTAAAACAACATAAAATACGCTACAAAATTAAATATTTATTTGGGATATAATTGTTTAACGTTTGCATATACTAACAATTTATTTGCCAGTTGGCAGATACTACACTTTAATTCATTGTGATGACAAATAATTAGTTGATTATATATAGACAACATGCAATTAACATATCACAACATCTGAAGGAGAATGGCGGGTGCTCGCTGTACTGTTTAGCAAGACAGTGACCAGGCCTGGGCTTTATAACTGGCAGACAATGCGAAGCCAGATGGGCAAGGTTAATGAAGGATCGCTACCGATAAGACCACCAGGTGTTAAAGGAAGAACTGTGTCTCTGGACGTAATCGCCGAGGGCCCGTTTACCGAAAACTCTGGTTTTAATTGGACTTTATTATTTTCAGTGTTTCTTCTTTTCATTCTAAATTTACTTTTTTCGTTGCTTTTTACGAATGCTCCCATAGGAGACTATCCATCTAAATGTTCCATTTAAGGACGGAAATGTCGCTTGTACCATAACATGGAACTGGAGACAAATTTATGACAATAAAAAATGAGCATAAAGCTATAGAAATACTGTATACCTTTAAATACATAGAAATGTATATAAACATATATATAATAAGCATGAGTGACCTGACCTGGCCACTGCGGTGTAGCAGTGATAGCGCGCTTGATCAGCAATCCGCGGATCAAGCCCGGCTGCCTCGGTAAATGTTTAAGTTCATTTGTCAATGTTTTCTTTCATAATTCTCAATGAACGAAATATGCTGTAATTAAGAAAGAAACTGTACATTATTTAGTCTACGTACCATATCAGTCTATGTATTTTCATATTTACTTTTATCAACAAAACACACTTTTTTTAGACGCGAGAAATTCCATGGAAATGTTATTCAAAGGTGAATGGTGAACAAGTACGAATTGCTATACATTTTTTTCTAAGGTTTCTCCTTTCGTATTGCATGTATTGCTAAATGGGAAATATACTAATATTTGCTCGTTAAGTCATAACAGACTAACAGTAATTGGGACAAGATATCAAAATTTCAAAAATGAGATGCCAAAAAATCACCATAAAACGACCGACATATATTTATGAAACATACCTCAAAGGTAAGCAAAACTAGTGCCGCTACATAACAAACATCCCAAACTTGCACCAATTGTTGTTCTGTGTACATGCGTTTGACATGGTTAATTATTGGCCCCGTTATGTCAACATTTAACAATCATTACAATGTTACTTCTCTAAGATTTTCCGCGCGTTAGCAATATTATTTAGACGTTTCTCGCACTAACAGCATATTAAGATACAACGCCATCTCTTCAAGGAACTCTTTGGTATTAAGTAGGTGATATAGTTATTCAAAGTTTACACAATTACGAACTACAATTTAGCAAACGCAGAGTAATAATTAAATTTCTATCAATCTCAAATAGCCTGTAGTCATTTTTGTGACACCTTAAAAGTTCCTGCAAAGATAAAAATGATGTGTTTGTGTTTTCATTTTTATGCAGTCACATAGACATTAAAGTTATCCGTTACAAAAGGAAATGACACAAGTTTCCCGTTGACACTTCGTAGCGCCAAAGGACTCGTGGATTATGATAATTATATTAGCTATATTTATATAAATATATTATATTTCATTTCTCCCTAGGAAAGGTGTGTATTGATTTGTAAAAGCATGATGTTTATGTGTTTGCAGGGCTATACATGTTGCAACATGTAATGTTTGGTTCGGTTCAAATGGAAGTTTAAGCTAAAGTTAATAAACAATAATCGTGTGCATTGATTGCTTGAATTTAGGACAAATCATCATAATCATCATATTAAGTAACAATTCCATCAGCATAAATACTAATTGTGAGTATAATTATAATAATAATAATAATAATAATAATAATAATAATAATAATAATAATAATAATAATAATAATAATAATAATAATAATAATAATAATAATAATAATAATAATTAAATAATAATAATAATATCAATATGTACTTACTGGTGTGTTTGACGCTTTCCTTGCCATCCATCCCAAGCCATGACTGCCTGCCTTACTATCGTTTTAGGACATGCTTCCACCCAAATATTTTCTAAAAATAGAATTATAGTGTTATTTTTCTCTCTCTTTCCTACGTGCAGTGTTTACTCATTTAACCTTGACCGATAACGATTATGTGTTTTTACATTATGCGTACCTTACCTGTTCTACTATCTTTAACATGACATATCTTTAGATGTCATGTTTTGGCAGTGAACTTTGTAAGAAGGTATTTATTTTGAAGAGACTACGTGTGTCTTGGGAGATATTACATTGGCTGCATGTTCATACAAGTAATCTGAAGACTGTTTGTTTTTCATTGCAACATAAATATGGAACACAGGTAGGCAGAGGGAGTATCGTTTGTTACCTTACCTTGGGAGTGGTAATATGGAGCAAGGGTGGTCTTGAATAAACTATATCGGCAACCAAAAGCTGACAGAAGACAGATTTTATAGGAACGGCGCAATTAATATCAAAGAGGGTCGATATAAAAAAAAACAAACATCTATCGGCCCGTTTATTGAGGCCCATGAATACAGTCCTCTTAAAGACTGGTACATAATAGTGCACCTCCATTCAATAGAGCATTGCATTAGTTTATTTGTATTGAGGTAAACACGAATGCTTTTGCTACGGATAAATTACCCTGAAATTTCTCAAACGTTGCTTTAGATCCAAAGAAACAAAGCTACCTTTTCATATTTACAAAAATGAAAATGGATCACAAATACACTTATCAAACAAACATTAATGCCGTAGTTATGAACAGTTGCACATATTAAACTTTCTAAAAGAAAATTATGGGACTAGGTACCTAGTCGTGTAGAATTACAGAAAACATGTTTAGTTGCTTTTTTCCGTCGATGAAACTTGTTAAAATTCATTTGCGAGTTTTGTAATGTGACAAAGATTTGCTCAGTCAAAAGAGAATACCCAGTCAATTTAGCTAGTAGTATACAGATTAGGATTTCTGGAATGAATTTTATTCTGTTAATAAAACATCTAATTTATTTTTTTAAACTAGATGTTTTATTAACATAATTCATTCCATTGTTTTTAGACAAACATGATTATATCTTGCTTGTATGTCTGTAAAGACTTGATAGTAAACGTGTGCTAAAACATTAAACAGTGCATAATTGTCGATAAAACCTGCACATAGATTACGGATGTGCCGTATCCTCTGTATTCTACCGGATGTGTCGTCTCACTTTGTTGAGTTATATAAAACTGTAAACAGACTGTTCAAGGTAAGAAAGACCTAAAATGGGAAGGGCTTACTACGTATCTCTAGATAACATCTTAATAATATAACAAGAAAATTTATAATCATCATTACAATAAGTTATTAAACATTCGGCTGCATTTGAAAACGAGCTGTATTTTCGTTCCGGTCGTTTATGAACGTCATATTTATTGAAGACGTGTTATACCGGCGTTGATTTTATTACAGTCTGACAAATAAGTGTGACATACGCTTTACCTGCCATCATCATGTCATGCAGATATGTCTGCTTTACTTGTAATACAAAAGAAAATATATGTCAAATTTCGAGTCAAGTGCGGCTCGGTGTTTCATAGGCCAGACACTGAATTCGCGTGGCAAATATCTTCCTTAGATACCCGCATCATGTAGTTCGTCGGTACAGGGAGGTAAAGGTTAGGTTTTGGTTTTACACCGAACCTTCTTCTGCTTGAAAAGGAAGTGTTCACATCAGCCAAATACGTGTATCTCCCTCCCGAATAGGTAGCTAGACCGAGACATGAGCTGGTTATAACCCATTTACTCCAAATTCGTTCTTACTACATTCTGAAAAATGTAGCCAAACGGGACCAATCTGTTTGCAAACGGGAAGGAACGTCTTAAGGCATTTTTTCGAACTTATTTGACGAGCTTAGACGGTATTGACCTGAAATGGTCTTTCAGAACTTTGAACATGTTCAAAACTTCCGGCGCGCTATCCCGTTTCTCGGTGACAGCGTAATTTAAATGGAATAAACGTACTGCCAACGGATTTGCCGTACTAAGATCACAATAGGAACGTTCTTTGACTTGATGGGAACGGGCATAGTCCAGTAACACGTGTGCACTTCGACCGAGTTCGCGTGCGGTTCGTTTATCTCGTTCACAGAAAGACTTACTTCGACCGCATAACGTCTGTAGTGCGTTGCTGTTCAGTCTGAACGTAAACAAACAAACTTAGAAGTTCGCAAAACGTTTGCAACACGTTTTCATACAATTCCTAAACTTCTCAGTATGTTCAAAGTACGCTCTTTGCGTTTTAGAACGTTTATTTCGTTCTCAATCAGCTTTTACAACGTTCTTTTTTTCCGGATTGCAGAACAACCAGACAAGGACTAGTATAAATACTGGCCGTTTGTCAGTAGTTCATCATTTGGAAATAACTTACGTTATTAGAAACATCGACGATTTTGAAGCTAGAATTCCTTTAATTGTGAGCTGATTGGAAAGCTCCGCCTTGATGACCAGGAGTCATTCTACAACTTTTTTAGAATCATCCCAACAATGTTGACAAACTACAGACAGGCGCTGACACCAGGTCTGACAATTGCTATAACGCTGCAACATTTGGCAACCGGTAATTCCTATGACAGTCGTCAGTATGATTTCTGGGAAGCCAGGAGCACAATCTACTTATTGGTGAGAGAAGTTTGCAATACACTCGTGACTGAATTAATGAATGACATATTCGCTTGCCCACTTGACACAGATGCATGGGAACGTATTTATGTGCAATTCGTGGTGCGAAGGAATGTTCCACATAAAACATGTGGCTATCAGAAAGCCTCGTAAAACTGGAACAATGTACCACAACTACAAGTTTTGTTTTAATAATATTAATGGCTTTAGTTGCTTCAGATTATAAGTTCATGTAGATCGATATTCGTGGTTTTGGAAGTCAGTCCGAATTCCAGTCTGAATTGAAAAAAATGCTTATACGATGGCTCCATTGGATTCCTTTCACCTTCACCATTGCCAAATGATGATTACGACTTTCCCTACTTCTTCCTGTGGGATGACGCCTTTGTAATTCACTCACACCTTAAGAAGCCATATTTTAAACATAACTTGACAAGAGCATAGATGATTGCCAACTACAATACATCTTAAGCCAGACGTGTAGTAAAATGCTTTTGGCATTATGACACAGAGATGACGGGTCCTCTTGTCAGCAGCACGCCAGAGACTGTACAAATTATGGTTGAAGCTTGTATGCTCTTCGCAACTTCGTCAATCTCAGCGATTAAGAACAGTCAACTACATTATGAAAATGGTGCACACAACCTCGTTCCAGTTTCCTGGAGAAAAATATGTTAATCTTCCAGACTTGGACTTGGGGGTGGGAAAAACACAGACTTGTTGGTGGCCAAAAGACAACGGGACTATTTGAAAGACTATTTCAATAGCCCGGCCGCATGTACGCCGTGACTACTGACAGGATAGAATGCGTGATATGCAACGGGCTGTGCTAAGGTATAGGAGGACAATCGGGGAAATTGTTTGATTGTATTTCCCTTGTGGGCTATTTAAGAGAGGTCGAGCCTGGAAAGGTAAGACAAAACACAAAAGTATAGATAGCTCTGGAGAAAGGCGTGATTTTAAGACGGGTACCGGGTTCGGTTCCCTGATAGGTTGCACATAAGATATTTATAAAGCAACACAAACGCCATTACGTTCTGGACGGACTAGAAACAAGATAAGAACGTTTTCAAAACGAGTTAAACTTTCCATGAACGAAATGGTCGAATTAAAAACTAGGTAGAACGGATTTAGACGTATGGGGAACGTGGTAGAACTAGATTCGACTGAAAACGAGTTTGAACTGGTTGAAACCTCGTCAGGGAATATGCGATAACATCACCCGATCTAAAGGTTGAAAGAATAGAGACGTATTGGACACTGTTTGGGGACTACATTTGATCGTTTTTAGACAAGTCGTACACGTTCTAGCAAGTTTCAAACCCGTCCTACTATTTTTGTTGAACGGGACCGGACACAATGCATACTCGATTCTTACCATTTGTGCTAAGAGAGATTTACAGAAAATGTGAATTTTGGCCAGTCCTAACCAGCGAAACAATGTCAGATCTGCAGACAAGAGAGGTGAACAGCATTTTATGTCGGTGCCGGGAGTGAGATGGTGGAAGCACAGTTTTAAGCATGGACATGTGCCAGAGCATGAGGGAAGATGGTTTGTATGCTCCAGCAAGGAGACAGGCGAAGTACAGGAAACATGGAGTCAATACTAATATTTATATATTTATTTCAGAAACGTTTGTAGGATTGTGGACAGACGGCCTGATTTTCGAAGACGCCTATCGAAAGAAGTGTAGATTATAGGCATCTGGTTGAGATCTGATGGTAGACTTGACTGTTATAGATAGGTCAAATATGCTTGTCGAGTCCCAGAAAGGTTGAGAGGAGGAACCGCGTCAGATTACAAATAACCTGGGTCAGGCAGGTCTGTCAGATGAAAGAGTCCTGTCCGAAAACCATGCAGTATGTCACGTCGAAAAGGAACTGTCCAAACTTGGAATGTCCGAGAGACAGTGCAACAGGCGCAAACATCGACTGCCCGGTGCTTTCGGGACAATTACCTTGACGAAACAGTCAGTGATACCATAGATTAGTCAATCAAGCCAAATTAGTTTATCTGCCAGCGTGAAAGTCAACCAAGAGGACAGAGAAGGGTTTGGTGAACACGAAACTGCCTTAAGCACTTTTAAGAGTTTACCATGGACAGCCTAAGTCGCGGGCACTATTGTTAGTTACCAATGTTACCAGTAGACTGCTTTAAAGTGAGAAAGCAAGACATTAAAATTATAGAGGATGTCCAACAAATTTTGGTGGCTAGTCAGCAAGTTTCGAAGGGTTTGGGCACTCACTTTTCTCTTCGATAAGCTGGTGTCAACGGTAGTAAGTGGTAAACCGGAGATGCCGGCTGGCGTGCAAGGGGACGCTGCCGTGTTCGACAAAACGGGTTTCTATCTTTAAGAATACCCATAAGCTAGAGGCTCGGTTTAGTTGTCAGATTCCGCAGTATTGTCAGAAATAGGTCGTACAACCATCAGAATACTGCTCACTGGACAGCCGAAAACGTTTGAGCCTTGTAGTATTTGTTAGGGCAACAACGGAAGCGGTGGTCAGATATTCTATGCCATCCTGGGAGAGATTAAGTGGCCACTCTTTTCTGGACAAATCATAGTGAAAGGAGGTGGCCTGTTATACCTTGTATACTTTCGTTGTCCCTGAATGAAGGGAGGACTATTTTAGGACTAGAGAGCTTGGTAGATATCCGTAGCAAATATGATTGTGTTTTAAGAAATGTATTTTTTAAATCACTTACGACATGGAAGCAAACGCCGCAAACGATGGAATAACATACAGTTGGCTCCATTGGACATTTTATCTTCACCGCATATTAGAAATCATTGGTTATGATATCTGACAAATCCAAAACACACAATAGGTCTATCCATGTGTGAACAAAGCGACATAATAGAGACGCATGTTAAGCAAAATCGGTATTCCAATATAAACAGCTTCACAAGACTACACTATGAGCAAATGTATTATTTAAACAGGAAATAGGGAAATAGCAATTGAGAAGTATTTTGAAATAAATATTGATGTTACCTATTAAGAAACTATCGTAAAGTTCGCGTTATCACATTTAATGTATAAACTGGAATATATGTAATTTTAAAGACATCTCAAATTTTGGGACATGCGTAAATACCCACAATAGAGTATGAAGGTCATTTTGATCAAAACTTTTTATTTGCCGAAAATATCAATATATATCACGTGGTTATTGGCAGGGTCTAAACATGCTGCGTGTGCAGAAAAGTAATTCGGAGACTGTTTGTTTTGCATTGCAAAATAAAAAGGAAATAATTGGTAAATGAATGTACATATGTTACCTGACCCCCTCAGTGGTAAAAAGATATGTTCTTTTCGAATGCATGTTTAAGCTTGAAAAGGTGACAACTCACTGTTGTAGCGACAGCGCAATTTTCATCAAAGGCGGTCGACACAAAAGACGATTTATCGGCCCGTTTATTAAGGCCAGTGAACAAAGCCTTTTTGCAGACACAGGTCACACTTGTACAAATTAAATAGTTCTATAGTTCATAAATATTCATGGCTTTAACACATCTAGCGGGACATCGTTGAAGAATTATACAACTAATAGTTTCTAAATTACATTTTCAAACCTACACAATAAATACAATTTTGAAGTGAAAACAAACTGTTTGTATAACCACAGAAAGAACCCTACCTTTTCAGATATATAAAGGGGCAAAATATATCACAAATACTCTTAACAAAATCACAATGGAAGTAGGCATTAGCTTTTGAATTTATTTAACGTCCTACAAGACCATATTGGGCTAAGGAACATTGGGGTCTGCAGGCACAGAAGACAAGATTGTGTTGCTATTATCACTTGTTTAAGCTTGTTGAGATAACTTTGTCCTTGCTATTGTTTTTGCAAGGTGACTAAGATTTGCTAAATCAAAGACCGCATTAGGAAAATATAGCCAGTCGTATGCAGAGTTGACGTTAGAACAGTATCCAATAATTATTCAATCTTATGTTACTGTTAAAGAGGCATATATTTGACACTGCTATTTACCCCAGCCGCTACCTCTTAGGTAGTAGTGGAGAAGAACAAGACCACTTATTTTGACGTAACCTGCCCAGCCACCCTACATATACATCTGTTTATATTTCTGTCTATCTGTGCATCCATATTTCGAGCGATCGATCTATCGAAATTCGGTTTAAAGGTCAAATAAAACGGTATTGAACTAAGAACAGATACTTAAAGCACATTTTATTCTTCAATTACCATAACATTACACATACCTTGCTATAAAAAGCAACTTGACTATCTGCCGCTGATTTAGTGTCACATGATCCGCGCTGTTCGTTTTTTCTAAGCCGCGACGACCCTTGTATTGCAGCATATTTGTTATGGGCAATAAACATTCACAGGTAGGTGAGGGAAAAAGACAGGATAGGCAGGAAACGATGTTTTGCGTCTGACTGAATGGTCATATTAATTACCCTGCCAATAACACATACCCCACTGGATTATCAAATTAGCCCAGTTTGAATTATAAATGTTAATTGGATCTAGCTGTGTTTTTGACAGATTCACGTGAAATATGACACCGCATACACATATTTATACGGGACAAAATTAATAGTGTATGTCCTTACATCGATGAATAAAGTTGTCTTTTGTATAATACTAATTATTAAATCTACTGGCATTTTGGAATTGTTTTAAAAACAGTGTCGCTGTTCTTTACCTATTTATTTGACCTTGATTGATGGTTACCTTCTCAATTACTGTTTTTATCTGTCTAATTTTACATTAATAGTATTTAAGCCAATAATAATGCTTATTCATAGAATCTAAATAAATGCTACCGCCTAAAACCAATTACTCACAAGCGTATTTTATATAAGTCTCTATGTTAAGACATAATAAATAATGGCCTTCTTGACTGATAAAATATAAACTGCGGATTTAAAACAGCTTGGCGTTGAGGGGGTGGGGGCTGACAATGAATCCACGCGTCTTTCGTTTTATTAATATTCTGTTCACACAGATATAACGTAGTTCTATTTAGATAAAAACATGTATGACTAAAGAACATTTTTGAAGAACGCAAATACAAAATTAATTAAACACCAAACGTAAAGTGGTGTTTATTAAGGAAGAACACTCGGTTTATTGTCTATAATATGTGGGGTTTGTCTTGCTTGGAACGTTCAAAATTGTAACACCGCATTCGTCGTCATGATTCGCGTGTATTTTTGTTCAAGTCCAATGTTGTTCAGAATATTTTGTTTGAACAAAACAGACGTTTTTCTTGCTACAATGAACAAAGCCTACTGTGTTTGGTCGGCACCAAGGTTCGACTACTATAGGCCAATAGGATTACAATAGTCCGATCTTTTATGCCCACATTTTGCTAAGATTCATGACATTGGGAACTTGGTGAAAAACGATTTGAGGCTGACTAGTAGGTCATATGCGACTTGAACGCTAGTTACTTCCGAAATCGGCACACTACACGTTTTCGCATCCATACGCGGCCCATTGGTGCAGTGACAGACTGACAGGTATCTCTAGCACGTCACGTGGGCCGCAGGTCTGGTGGGCCGAATTGTCAAAATTTACGACTAACGGGAAATAAGCTTGTACCGATGTAGGCGGACCTGTATATCCGCTCATATTTTACCACTAATATCATAGCAAACGTTTGGTTACACAGTAAAGAGGTATCACATTGTTTTCTTTCAATGACAAACATGGGACATTCCCATGTTATTTGACCTAAAACCTTATGTCGTTCATTTGTTGCTAGGCAATGGCTTAGCTGGAGGAAAGTTTGTAAATAATCCATTTTCAACTGACACACCTACCATATCCAATCAGTTTGATCCCATTGAACAGAAACTCTTTATCCTTCCTGTGTTGTTTCTGTAGCCATGACAAGAATGGGCATTTACAAATCAGATAATAAAGATGTCAAATGTCAGGTCTTATGTTGATTTACCTGACACTTTTCTAGGTCATATGCCAAATATTTAATCATGTGTGTGCACCAAATTAGGATATTTGAGCATATCCAGTTTTCCAGAAATATCGACATGAACATCTAAGTTTGGCTTATGCAACTCGATGGTCAGGTCACTCCGTGATTAATAAGGCTTATAATACGATCTTAAATCATTTATTCTGGTCTGGACAAAAGACAGGTGTGTCTCGGCACAATTCGTGTCACAATTGTCAAATGGTTGGTGAACCAAACCAAACTATACTAACAGCACATATCAACCTAATAATGCATTTATGCAACCATTAAGTGAGGCAGTATTTGGCCTCTGCTAAAAACAAAATCGGTAAATGAATAATGTTGACGATTTTGTGCATGAACACTTTTGTTTCAAAACTATACCTTCAAGGATTTATACATCAAAGACTAGTGTTCCTGTAAAGTTTTCGTTATTTGGTCTGCCTTAATCGGTTTCATTTGAACATTGTCCAAACTTTTGTCAGGTATTTTGTATGAACAGGTCAGATTCGAGTTAGAAATTAAGCAATCTTTTCATCTATTCATTTTTCTGAACGTTAAGATGCTTGAAAAACATCCAGATAACTGAAATACTGTTGGTTGGACGATAAACCCAATAAACAAACAAACAAAAACGTTTCAAAGTCATTCAAAGTTAATATTTGAACATAGTGTTTAGACACAGATAAAAAATGGGATAGAATATATCATTGCTGTTAGACAAGAAGAGCCACCTGGTTCAGGCCTTTTGAACTTGCATATGGTCACATAGTTTGTGGAACCTTGAAACCGCTTTAAAGGTAGTTTCTAGTCTGACAATTAATCAACTTTGAATGTATTTCAGCCTGTCTCTGACTTACAAAACAGATTATCAAAAGTCGGTTAGCAAGACAAAAACTAAATAAAACAGATATATGACCAAAACAAACCATTGCTCTGCTGCCTGCTACTGGAAAACACACTGCAAGCTAGATATTTTGGACCTTTTACTATTGACAAGAAAGTTAGTGACCTGAATTATGTCTTTTCTACTCCTGGGAGGCGAAAATAAAAACACATGTGCCATGTAAATATCCATGGCACGATCTGTAGGTGGATCGTTCCCTCTTCCCAGCACTGTAGCAAAAGCTCACAGAAATGTCTAAAGAGGGAGCTCGCTTATGCGGCCTTCACAACCTCTCTTGGGACTCCGTCACTGTCTGGTGCTTTCCTGCAGGACAGCGAGTCATTGGGCTTTCGGAGCTCCTCGATGGAGGGCAGTGGGTGTTGTTTTCCATGACTGTGTCAGGAACGGCGTTCTCTCTAGAGCACCCCGTAGTGCTCAATTCATATCTTCATCTGCTTCCCACGGTCCTTGATGATGACGTCGGAGGTGGACTTGAGGGATGCATTTTTGGTGATACCAGGTCAAAAAGCTTTCTGCATGCCCAGTAGTTGTTGGCGCATCTACGGCCGATCCTCTGGGCGTTGTTGCGGGCTTCTACATAGGTGGACAGTGTTTTTTTTGTAGGCCTTTCTCTTGTACATGAGAGGGGCAGCACTCTTCAGTAACTAGGAATGCTTCATCACTTCGATCCCGATCTCGAACGAATCCTCGTTCTTCATGGCTCTCTTCCCGGAGGTGTCTGAGGTGGTCTGGTATATAGCATCACAGATAAAGTCTCAGTGTGCTGTGGCGCTGTCTGTAGGGCATTATTCCGGGGTCTTGTCTATGGCCTCGGTAAAGCATTTGTACAGCTCAGGCTTTGAGGTTCTTGCCGTGTCGAAGCGAGGCTGGCTCTTTTGCTTGGAGCGGTGAATCCGTCTGGGACGGAGGCCCACCAGGCATCTCTTTAATCCTTGTCACGAGCTATTCGTAGAATGCATTTTTTAGCCTCGGCTGTGAAACAAAGTGTGGGGGCATAGATGTATGTATGTGCTGAGGAAGTAGTGAGGCGGAGAGAGGATGCGTTCGGTTCGCTGTGAAGGAGGTTCGACTGTAAACAGGGGGAGTTGCGAACTGCCAAGCCAACCCCATAAAGTCGGCGCTCATCTGACTCCAGACCTTGCCAGAATAACGTTTTCCTTCTCTTACAGAATGTCACTGGAAGGAATGCGTGTCTCCTGGAGGACGACAATGTCGACGTTCCAAATGGCAAGCTCGCGTTCGATGATTGCGGTTTTCCTAGCGTTGTATTTTGCTGAATGTCGTCAGAGATGCCAGGGCACATTGCTCCGACGTTCCAGATTGCCAACCGCAGGGCTGGAGATTTTTTTTTCATTCGGTGTTTGCCAGGTGCTCAATTGTACACAAGCCTGAAGACTTTTCTAAGCTTCACGCACCCGATAAAGCAAGCAAGTTTGGGCGAGGTAGTAGCTTATTGCCCGAGGGCTGCCTGCATTAAGGCGGCGGTTTATTCCCACTTTAGTCACAGGACTCCTCCCGCCGCCTAGACCAACCCCTTGCAACCGGCTCTACGCAAATGAGACTGGGCTTATTACTGGTGTCTGCTGATCCCCGTGCTTAGACAGGAAAGCAGGAGTGACCTCGCTGAGTGCAGGCCTGGGCGGGTGGCATGGAGATCCTAAAGTGTCCATTGCTAGGATCCCCCTCTCGACATTACTGGCAGAGTCCGACGGAAAGGCAAGCCGATACGGCCTGTGTCATCGCAGCTGCAGAAGGTGTCAGAAGGCATCGCAATGCTCAGCCAACTACCTACGGGTCTCCGTACTAGATGTATTATCTGGGTTTACTCCCATAGCCTTTGACAAGCCAAGACCGACCTGCAAGACAGCAGGGAACTCGATGATGGCGGAGTCATTCATTTTCCGCGCAGATGCAAAGCACCTGTCCACTGCCATACTATTAAGCATTACGATTGGCTAAAAAGCACAGCTATACATTACCAATTTACGCGAATTACGTATTATTTTAATTTGAAAAACTTTTGTTGAATGGTGCGTTTCTTCGATATGCAATCCCGTCGACGAATGAGCGGCATGCTACGACCAGTTAGACTTCTTCTCTAGTAATGTTGGCCTTAACTAAATTATTTAACTTATTAATATGCCATCACTTGTTTTGTTTCAAATATACCTGTTTCATTATACTGCTTGTGTTGGGGAAAACCTTCGGAAAGTGTAGTGTTAACGCTCTCTTAAAACCGTTTTAGTGCACGTAAGCCGATTGAGAAAATATTTTATATAATGGCTCGTCACAGGTATGCTTGGTTTTTCATTCTACAGGCAAGTAAATTACTTTATCCTATTACCTTTCAAATGTTAATGTATGTTGCAATACCAGTAGGACCCTGTCATTTCTCATTTATACAACTTCAACATTTTAGAAAATGTCTCAAGTATACTACCAATCAGAAGATGTCAGATTGATTCTAGTTTTGCTTAAGATAATTTATTTTATAAGATCAAACCTTCATTAACACATCTTAATAAGAATATTAGACACCGATAGAATTATAGCAAAATAAATTATATCGAAGTAAATGGTTCATTAAACTAAACGAAAATTCGTGCTCAACGATTTGTATGATAGGTAACTGACGATGTTACAACAGCGAGGATTCATTATCGGTTTAATTTCAAAGGCGACTGAGTTAAACCTGATAAAATTGAAGCCCTTATAATTTCATAAATAGGCAAGGAAATCTGACAAAGAGGAACGAAATGATATTTAGATGAACACAGCGATTGCATTCATCGGCTTTATAGTTTATTTTGGGTTTTTTACGGCACACCGACACTTGATAGGTCATAGATCACCTATTATGGGTTTTTAATTGCACTATATAACAGTATGGCTGACAGCACTGTGTTTGTGTTTGTTTTGTCTGTCGCTATTGACTACTGCTAAATCAGCAGTCATGAATGCACGCAATGTGGCTTTGTAAAATAGGACTTGTACAATAACATTTTTCAATGTGAAATATGAAGGACACTAAACCGTTATAGCAGTTTTAGTTCATTAAGCGACTGTATTTGTCAGCATATAATTCACAACAATACACATTTTTCACGATTTTACCCCTTTTATACATAACATTTTCAATGAAAGTGTGCAACCCAAAGTGCAATTGCTTCGTACTGTCAAAGCTTAGTTCGTAACACACTAAACATAACGTTGATTTATTTGACAACTTACAATAAACACCGTGTTTTTTATTATTAAAATAACACATCAAACATAACTGATTTTTTCCAACAACATTATTATCAATTAAACAACAACACAATTATCAATTAAACTCCCTAAAATGAAAAAAAACAAAACAAAGAAACATCCATAACTTACCCTAAATTTGAAATGCATGTTTACTGTCGTAATTATTGTATAATACAACACATTTCGTTTGAAAATGCATGTTTTTTGCAATTTCTGAAATGACAGTAAAGCAACAGTCATTATGAGCAAATGCTATTTACAAAAATGAAATAATTTTCTGTAAGAATGTCGCATAACCAGAGGTTTATCTGGTGTTGGTTGTTGATATTTTTTTTTACTAAAAGTCATAACTGGACATTATTTAGGAATTCTCCATTTGATTTCAACTTTTCCATTTGGGTTTTGTAAAAGTGGCTTCTGGTGGTCATTCATGTAATTACAACTAATTTTTAAAGACGTAGAAATTGGTATTGGCATTAAACCAAACACAACCTAACATTAGTCACTAATCCGAATGGTATATTTGTTTCTATTTGGTCTGCATATGAAGATCTGATATGAGGTAAAAACAACTTGCAGCTAATTTTAGATGTTATATTGTCAATGCCTCGTTAACGTTAGTATTTTTTAATCTGTATAATTTAACAGCAATGTCGCTATCAAAGATATCCTAATGAACTGCATGTACAGACCGAAGAAAGAACTGTACTCAAGGTTATTTATACATAATTTCACACTCAACTTCCTCACAATAACTTCTCATTTAGCGCACTAGGTTTATAGCCTTGTTTAAATCTCTGTAAATATAAATAAGATCTAGACTATAAATGAAAGCAACATTACAATAACTCTATCCGTCTCAAATACTCATTGGAACTTCAGTGTAATATTGTGTCTCCATGCATGTGTACATACATTCGCAAAATAAATAAAACGCAATTTCATTTAGACTTCTCAATAAATGATATTAACCCACTAGGTATTGGTCTTTGGAATTACCATATATAATGCAGACTTATATTACACTGAATCATTACAGAGGGTTTTATGTTGAGTATTTCTTGTTAAATTGTACAGAAATGCCTTTTCGTACAACGAACAATGCACGTGTCATTCCCATACTATGACTCGTCTGAATCTGCCTGTTTACGTGACAATATCTTAACATAATATGATATGCATGTATTGGTTAATAACATAAGATGTACACTTGAGTTTATATTCTAGAATACATTTCAATTAAACTGCATACATCCTTAGTACAAATGTGTTCGACCAAAAAAATGGAACTGCCATTCCTATCCATGTATGTTCATGCCCATTGATTGTATTGTTTGTATTACTATGCCAATTTTTCCAATTGTCCATCTTTAACATTCTTTCATCAATTTAAATTCATTAACGATTCAGTGTTACAACACATAGTTTACAATGGTCTATTTGTTTTATTGTTAACACACGATTATTGAAGTTTCATTTTATTTAGTCTGTATTATAGTCAAATGTATCTGTTTTAACTAACGATGCAGGTGCTAACTGTTAGTTGTCTCACTCTGACGGGATATTTTTATTTGCACTGTTTGATAGAAAAACCTTCAGGAAATGCGAGGCTGGAGCGCTCCACAAACCAGGTTTAAGCATTACACGGTCCTGTTGCCTACTGACCGTTGTAAATTTGTAACTGCTGTTGCTTTGTTCTTATTGTGTGTTATGTCTCGTCTCTGAGTTGTCACATTTACATTTACCCTGTTTGCCTAGCGGTATTTTAGATTAAAATATTTGTGGAAATTTTGATAAGACCCTTTTTTAATGTGCCTATAAGAAGTACATTTCATCTCTTTGAAATAAATGTGATGTCTTTCGTACGACACGTTTGGATACTATTAAATCGTTTCATTTATGGCATTCTTAGTTAATTCGTTGACTTATATGTCGTTTACTCAAAACAGTACCACAGACGAAACGCACATGTTATTGTGTATAAAGTAGGTTAATAAATTACTATATGGTTTTCGTTTCAATTGACTGGATAACCACTTAATAAAAACATACTTTGTGTGGCATTTTAGGAGCCGTGTACTGTCAATGCATTTGTATGTGTTTCTTCTTCTTTTTACAAAAAAAAAACACAACAACAACACAACACCAACAAACAACACACAAGAAAGAACAAAACAAACACAACCTACACAAAGAAAGGCAAGTTGTTAGACATTTAGTTATTTCATGAACATGTGCGGGTTTGTCAATACCTATTGTAGTGAAAATTGACAATGGTCTATAAATACTATTTATTGTGTGACATAGGATTAAAATCTTCGTAAAAATGTGTGTACGAATGTAGATGTATTTTCTGCTTTTGTTGTTTTTGACACGATCATCGTCTTCGCATTGTATATTTGTGGAGAGTATCTTAACTTTAAACGATGATGAGTGCCAAATCAATGCTACATTTTGTTAACTGTGGCCTTTGTTAAAAATACACACACAAACATATACAATAAATTTGATAAATTTAAGTCTCTTGAACGACCCTAGTCTTTGTAAAAGATGTGCCTTATTTTTCCTACTAAACTACATAAATGTTGGCGGTGTCTGTGTCAATAAAAGAAAATATATATACATAAACAACAGTGTATACTAATGAATAATGGTATGTATGAGAACTGTTATTGTAAGATATGAGAACGCGTAGACCTGCTGTAGTTATTTCATAATGATATTTCATAACCATGTTCTTTTGCAGAACATGACAGAACCGCAACTCATTTACAGATTAAACCCACAATGGCATACACCAATTCCTCGGCTGATTTATGACAAAGACCTATGAGCATTGCAACCTATACTAAACTCCGAAAAGGCGCAGAACAAAGGTATTTCACATGCAAACCAATCGAAAAGTAAGAAGTAACTTGTGATGAGTCATTTAACGAAAAGAGCACAGTAAATATACTCATGTTTTAGATGTGGATGCTTTATTTATATATTTCCCTTTGCTTGGCTAAATAACACTTTAAATAATACCTTAAATCGCTTCATAATACTAAATATATGTTGGTTTTGGAGTGCTTTCATAAATTCAATAAGTTTGCTAAACGTTAATCTCATTTACATTAAGTATATAGGCTATTACTTCAATATAATACGAGTTATTCTTTCAGTCCACTGCATTATCATATAGGTTTTAACTCCCGAGGCAGGTTTGTGCTGCAAGTTGTCTTACTTTGATAGGATATTTATTACGATACATGCATAATTAATAAGTTATATTATCTATATATAAAAAACATGCATAAACATCAACAATCAATGAACTTTTATCTAAATCAAAATTTGGCTTAGAGATAAATCTTTCACCATACAACGCTACAAACGAACTGTTATAATAGAGGTTGGAGCCTCAATAGCAATGACGAATTACCGAAAATCAACTGAACTAATGATGTAAATACACGTCGCGAAAAGATATTTCTTCAAAGGTTTATAATAGTGCAAACAATAGGTTCAAATTCGCGATATGCATACACTAGTTTAAAAAAAAATAATCGGCTAATGTTGTTCACATTTCATTTGAGTATAATTGAGGTACGAGACGCAGTTCATTGTTAATCTGTTTCGAAGTGTTTGGGAATAGCGCTGTTTGGCAAGGTAAACAACTACGTTTTGTTATTCGAATACCTAGCTAAACATTCTTTCAGCTGCACCGCTTTTTTATATTTTTTGAATACGTGCACAAGAGAAATAGACGTTATTGTTAATAGAAATATCAGACTGAACGGAGGATTTATAACCTAACCAATCATCTTCACCATCATCATAATTATAATCATCATCGACGTCATCATCATAATCATAATCATCATCATCATCATCATCATCATCATCATCATCATCATCATCATCATCATCATCATCATCATCATCATCATCATCTTTATCATCAACAACAACAACAACAACAACAACAACAACAACAACATCATTATGATCAATATTAATCATATTTTAGAAAGCGGTTGACATTCCCAAAGGAATTATAATTAGCTGAACACCTGTTTTGGTTTGGTTCAGCCTATATGCATTGGAAATTTAAAACATTTCTGCTACAACACGAGTGAAATATTATTGCATCTTGATACACGAACATATCAGTAAAGTTGTATGCGATCAATCAACGGAACACACTTATAAACAGGCCTTATAAGGAAACATGTATACGTTTATTTACTAAAACAAACTTACTTAAGTGCTGTTGTTGTTGTGAGTGTCATGAGCATGATATTACGCTTTGCATTTGGGCTGGTCGTCTTGAAAATAGCTAAAGCACCTCTTTCAATACCATCATGCATGACTTTCGGATGTTGTGATGATAATGAACCGTTATTTTGGATTAAAATACAAAAAACATACAGGTAGTAGTTCAAACTAAGCCCCCTCATATTTGTCACCATCTACTTCCTAACTAGCATGAGCTTAGTTTTCAAACCTTTTGCTCTGGGGTTGTTTGTGAGATATTGTGCTGGCGAAGGCAAATAATCTGTCTAATCTGTTATCGCATAGCAAAGAAATTGTATCATTATGATCTAACAATGCAAACAAGGAGAGTCTAAGTCACATAGATGATGTTCTACAGTTACATACTTTCCTGGGTGTACAGGGGCAAATATAGCTATGATAATCTATGTATTCAGACCTTATATGAAACCACATCTGTAGCGCAACCCCTATTTTTGTATTTATAAAATATGCAACACAGCTTCAGGAGAGTCATTTGTAAAAAAATAACTTTGTTTAAATAATTGTTAAATCTACTATCCACTAGGCAGGAACATTTGATGTCTGATGAATGCGTCAAACGGCGAATTATTCTAAAACCAAAGGTTATGATGGTGAGGTGTGTGAACACGACTTATTTATATTTACAGGTTGGTTGAAGGTTATTCCAATTACAAAAAGGGGGAGGTATTTTCAGCATCATAATCATACTCAGATAATTGAATTCTTTTTTGAAACCGTATCAATATCAAATCGTAAGCCCACATTTATACGCAGTCGTTTTGCTGCACAAAAGTACAGTTATTCTGGGTTATATTCTTGTGTTTATGACTGTTCTAAATATTAACTCTGTACACTACTATTGAAGTACAATCAGATACCGAGTTTAAATATACATTGCACTTAACATACACCTATGCGAATTGTATTCACTACTTGTAAGAAATGAGGACCAAACTCCTTTGCAGGACTCATATCATTATCGCTTCTTTAAAAAAATATATATATAGTTATCACCCATACAGTGCATTTACTTGTCGCACTAAATGCACAACCTTATTGAAACATGATACAACCCGTTTAGATTGATCATGTAAGTTTATTATGTATATAGTTTCCTTCTTAATGGCATCATTTTCTGAAGCGAGATCTTTCACAACTTTCCAACCGCCTGTACATCAACTGTTAGTGCATGTTGAAATCCGATTTATGTTTGGTTATACCATTGATATGTATCATCAATATTTAAATCAATACAGTTTAATATGGTTTCTTTCCTTTGGGAAACACGTTTTATAATAACGGACATATTTTTATGACCCTGAGCCGTAAGTCCAGAAAATTAAACAAAGATTAAACACCAGCTCAAAGTTATAAAAGTGTATCCACTGTGACAAATCCAGGGCTTGTAAACAAAATAATCAGTTGTGCGTTCTTTAAACTGTCATCCTAGCGACTGTCCATGAGCTGTGTAAACAAATACTAAGTTTACAAGATTTCTGTAGTAATGTTCAATAAGAAGACTTATTAAATTAAATTTGAAGTATCCACAATATTACTTAATACTATGTTGGATCTTTATGTCTCAATAATGATTCACTTCAATATAGTCAGTGCAAAATCCGACGACCGCAGTTGAGACTTAGTAGATGTAAGAAGTTTGGTTAATTTGTATTTATAATTGATTGTAAAACCTGGTCGTAAAAAAATAAATCATAACACTCAAAGCCTACATCAATGTGCCACTTTAATGTAATCATGGTTGAACAGCCTTGCGGTTTTTAATTAGAGCAATGCAATTTAAACATATTATATATAAGTGGATAAGTGATACTGTTAGGGTCTCTTCTATTATTTATGTGATACTGAAGAAAGCTGAAGCATGTATAAATGTAGGAATTATATTACTATGGGTAACGATTACAACAGCTGGCCGCGGCACTAATCTTAATAGTTATAGACACACACATGATTTTGCACAGGTACTGAACTACAAACACCTATCCCATACAGCTGGCGTTACTTATAACTAACTGAAACAAAAACATCACTGTCGTCCTCTGTAATCTTGAAGAAATAAATGTAAAAGTTAGAGCAGATTATAAATGTATGTAGGATATTTAGAGCGTGAGTAGTGTAGGGTGGCGATATCGGACCGTCCACTTCTGAAATCTATGAGGTCGAAGACATATATACTTTTCCCACTATATACCTTTGGTCCTATAAATGTTGGTACCATATTATTTTCTCTCTATGTCTATGACCCTATACATGTTGTACTATATTTATTTCCATAAACTTCTTCGGTCCGATAGATTTACTGGGGTTATGGGACGGTCCCATATAGCTTTATATCTTTATTTAACATATGGTTTTCTTGTTATTTTTTTTAAGATGATATCATTTTGCATCATATATAAAATACATTTTGGACAAGGTTATAATCTATAGCATAGATTGACACAAAACAGATAACAGCAGAACTGTGACCTTATTTAAACTATCTTAAAATAATGCAAGTTAGGTTGCAAACCGTCGTAGCATAAATTATCTGCCCAAACATCCTTACAACCAGACTCTAATATAAACAGCATGAACAAATATATATGTTATATTTAAATGTTACTATTTCATTAATGACAACTGCAAACAAAATATTATCTTAACCTTTGCTAAAGGTTAACCAAAAATGTAATCATAAGAAATATAAAATTAGATCTGCGTCCTTTTCTCGTTATAAGCATTAAATGTCTCTCGTGACTTGTGAGCAAGTTAGTTTAGAGTAATTAACATATAAAGAACATTCGTGCGAAGTACATAAGGTGTTAATCTTTGAGTATAAAATTCATCCTGAAAGTTTTTAAAAATAATAATATAGCAAACATTATTCAAACAATAACACACTGTACGAATTAAGGACACACGTTTAAATTCATGCATTAAACGAAAGTGAAAAAGGAAAATGAAGAATACAAAACGCTTAATAAAATATTTCTTATGTGTTGAAATGTAAACTATATTAACTATACATATCAAGGAACTTATGACATACCCCACTGCTACCTTTGTAACACGTGTACATTAAATGAATGCATATGACCAATTACCACTTGTTCTTTTTCTTTGCAGGTGCATACTCCTAAACGAAATTATGCAATATCTTTAGTATGTCAACATTGATCTGGACATCTTTGAACGCACAAGTAACGACTTGAAAAGCTTTAATTTATTCTGTGTCAACAATGACCACAGCATGAATCGCTGAGTCATAAGTATAAGTATTAGTATAAAACAGAAGGTTACGGTACAAAACTGGATATATAAGGACAACAAGGACCACATAATGTACAATGAGGCTTCAATGTCTTATAAGACATGATCACCTTAAAGTATTCAGCTAAGACCTGTTTCACTAAGTAATCCATACATATTTAAAAATAATAATTAGGTGTGGATTAAAATATTCGAGGAATATGATATTGATTGCTTCGTACGCGACCGCTAACCGCTGGATTTTTTTTTCGCATATTAAATATTGCAACCCTGAGAAAAAACAGCAACAGACAACCCGAAGACGTGTGCTCCGTAAATGGATGTTTATTTTGCGAACTTGACCTTCTTTAGCGATCCCTTCCGCTTTCCACAAAAACACCATTCTGCGAGATAACAGCTGGTCACTTGATCAGTTAAATATAAGCAGAGATATCATAAGGGAAGGGGTCGTGAAAAAATATTCGCACTTGATGCAAATTGCTTTACTGCACAATCACTTGTACATAATGCTCTAATCCTGACCTGCTTTTCTGATAGCATCGCAGTCTGAGGTTATGTCCAGCCAGCTAGATCTACCACACACCCACTGCTGTAACCCAACCCGTTAATCTCCCACTGTGATCGCAGTGTGATGCTAGATAAAATATATGACAATGTGCTATGAGCATTGCTACTTACATTTGAAAAGGCACTGGACAAAGATATTCAATTGCAAGCCAAATGTAAAAGAACAAATCTGTGATGAGTCATCACAAACAGAGTAAACCCGACGGTTAACGCCTGGGAACGATCAAGCGACAATATGGACCAACTGGGGTGCTTAAAAGGGTGTTTACAGAGGACTAACCTCGCACTTCCTGAGGGTTTTCTCAAATGCGATCTATTTGAATAAAATATGTCTAAGCGCAGACGTTTTCTTTGATAAGTTATGACGAAAAAAAATGGGACGTCATCGAAAAAATATGTCCATATCGTGTTTAGATGAGATATTATTTCGATTAGAAGAAATACAAACAATTTTTATTGCAAATGAAATGAACTTGTTCAGTCAAGAAAAAAAAATACCAGAGAAGAGTAAATGGTTGTAGCATCCTGTTCATGTGAATATAAAATTGAGGAACCAAGTCCAATGTCCCTCGAAAGAAATAAACAAAGCAATTCTTATATGATGAATTAAATGGCAACATAGATAAAATGCACGGGGAGAATTTTTACGACCACCACACTGCATAAGTAACATTGTTGTGATCATGAATAAGTCATTGGTCGGTTCCAACTATTTCCTTATATATTATACAGTACAAATCCGATTATTCAGTCTCATTCATCCAGGTTTTGTCTTTATTCGAAGTAAATTTTGGTCACCAACGTACACGTTTTATACTGCTGTCACACATCTCATCCAAATCTAGATCGCGTCACCAGTCAAACTGCAAAGGAAGGTTACCCCAATAACATCGATGTTTGGCTTCGTTAATTGTTTTTTTGAAGTGGTTAACTGGACATGACGTACTTTTTAATTTGACAATCAGTTACGTTGTATACTCAATTAGGCAAAGGGATTATCCAATTTAAGATTGACTTGTATTCACTCACAGACGTATTGCTGTGGGTAGGTATAGACGCTGATTGATATCACCGTCCTCTCAATTGAGAAATGGAAAGCATAGATAATGAAATGTTAGCTGAGCAATCTGAAGATGGAAACATCAATAGGTGATGCCCAGATCAGCTTGAATATAATACTATGCTATTGAATGATATGTGATTGTCACCATTAAAGAATGTATATTACATATTGTTGATGATAATAAATTAAGGCAATTTTGGATTATTCCAATGTATGCATTGTTCGAAGTAAATAAGTGGTCCAGACAACTTTGAATAACCGAAGTTCCAATGTAACTTAAGGACTTTGTCCATGCTGAGATGTACTTATCAAAACACATTTTTATACCGGACCTAGTAGCGCGATCGGTAGGTCATCGGCCCTAGGTACATAACAAAGAAGTGAAAAATGATAGTGGTATAGCTCCATTTGTAACACTTAAGCAATTATAAGGATATTTCCACGAATAGATGGCCAGATATCAGGATAATGTAACTCGGTCTGGAATTGTGCCAAGTGTTCACGGTATGCTACAAACATTGCATGCATCACTGCTGGAAGTGAACACCGTCTCCATATAAGTGAAATACTATTGGCGGGAATGCACAACGACACAATAAAACAACAATGTAAGTATGCAAGTTAATACAGAGCGATTCGCATCATATTGGATATCATAGCAGGAATCTAAATACATAAGTCATTGCGGCTTTCTGTTATAAGCTTGTTATGCTTTTGAACATGTATTACAATAATATCATCAGCTAGCCAAGGCCCTGATTGCCCTGAATACAAGGAAAGTTACCTGAGTAAAAGTTAACAGTATGAACCTACTCACTTTTATTTCTTTTTTAGTAATATTTCAATTTAACTTGTTTTGGTGATAGTTACGTGATAATGCCCATTGTCTTGTTCAGATGCACTAAGGTAGACGAACTTAGGTTGAGATAACTGCGCTTCTGAACGAAAAATCATTAGCAGGTGTTAAATAACAAAATACCATATCTCTTCATACAGTTTCTATGTTAACAGACCATATCTTAACTAACTCAATGCGTGTGCTATAAACCTCTTACGTTTATGTGCCAAATAATTTGCCAGCAAACGTTAAACGTTAAACATGAAAGAAAAAACAGATATTCTTGCCTTTCTGGGCATTTCATTTCTCATAAAACATACACACGCACCTTCTGTCAAGTCAATCTATTATTATTAGTGACCGGCATGACCGATGTTGCATATAAAACATATTTGTTCGCAAGTTAAATTATTTATTTTATGTTAATCTAAAAAAATATTAAAAGGTTCAATTGGTTACGTCAATCAATGTAACACAGGGGTGTCCATGCTAATTTATGAATTGTTAAATGCAATTAATCGCTATATATGTATATTGAAGTTGTTATATAGGGTATGAGAAACAATTAAATGTATAAAAATAATGGGTCTCGTTGCTTGATTTTGATAATTCTGTATCTTTATTCCTAGGTTGTGGCCTCTTTTAAAATAATTAACGAAATAACACTGTTACTATTAACGCTGAACTTAGAAGGAACTAAACATGACAAGAAATAAATGTGTATGTATGTATGTTTATTACACACAATAACACTACATTAACATGACATTTACAGACTTCGTATTACTTGCGCTAAAAGATAAAAACATATTAATCGAGCCAACTGAAACAAAACTTACTACGCCTCGATCCTTTTGGGAGATAATCCATATTGTTACTTCCGCTTTTTGGTAACATTTCATTTTACTATTTTTACTAATTTGTTAACACGTAGCTGTTATTATATGTACATTTTGCAAAAGAAATATAACACCTGTTTAAAAAGTGAATACATGCCAGAAATAACATAAGCATTACAACAAAATAAAAGGGTTTATTTGTATTAAGAGAACATGTAAATACAGCCCCAACCCCCAACCTCACTACAAGGACCAATTGCAAAATAGCGTGCTGAATTATATATGACAAAGTATATGGTTATATTCATATAGTCAAAAGACAAAGATCATATCGAGTTCGACTTTTTTGTAAATAATTGGAGCGTATCCTCTCACAAAAGTGTCGGTGTCTCCTTTATGCAAAGATAAATGTTTTGTGTGAACATACTGTCAAGTTTGAAAACACAATAACCGTAAAATGATTGGAGTGAAACTTCAGGTCTTCCTATTAATATTACATATAATCATGAGAATATTGGTGTTTATACAAGGAGGTTAACGTTGTGCGTGCTACAAAGTAATTATGCGATCGAGCATTTGAATGGTATGGCATGATGTCCTATGACAGCTCTTGTGATTACAAAACAGTTACTGAACTTATCAATGGCAGAAACATAATAACATCATTATATGACAATGGGTAATCATTTATATGGTGAATGTTAATTGTTAACATAACTTTTATCATGATATCTGTATCAGCTTCAAATATTTGCTATGGAAACAATTGTTTCAAATATAATGTTGAATCAGGTCATAAATTCTTACATTAAATTAAAGATTAATATAAATTAACGACAGCAGCATCAAGATATTATTTAAGAAAGCTATACAACAATGTTCATGAATATACCTTTTTTGGAACTCTGGGTTGTCTTCCGTTCGATTGTCTCTATGACCGAAGCAACCTCTGCCGTTTGCAAGTCAAGACACTTAAGGTGAAACAGAAACTATGCCCAAACAAAGCTGGCAGTTTTTTTACTGTTGAAAACTTTGATTCCAGAAAAAAACGTCTGACTGAAAAAGCAGACTGCTTAAATAATTGACATGGAGAAACCTTGGTAGTAAAACCAAAGTAAAAGGACCTGTTCCAAAAAGGATCATAGTTACTATACCCGAAACACGCCAGCGTAACCAATACTCTATATGTCCATTTCCTGATACTTGTCATTAAAGGTACGATGGTTTAACTGGCAATCAGGACACTAAAATGGTAGGTATGTGTTTTTCGCTTACTGCTAAATGTTCAGTGTTCATATTCACTCAAAACATGGGGAGTATTAAAATTTGATCATTTCTAAGGTACTTTGGTCGCAGAATTAGTTCAGCCTGTAAATGTCGTGTAAATGTTGCAGGTATAAACCATACAAAAGTATTAAATATTAGTTTCTTTTATGTATATTTACTTAACAGTTTCCAATTAAACTTGTCAAGTAAAGGTTATCAATGTTATTGATTATTTGCTTATTGGTTAAATCGAAAAACTTACATGTCATAACATCACTACACAATGAACGAGATAAACATATTTAAGTCGGAAGTTCTGCCAACACATGTAAATATGAGACAAACAGTATTCGGATAAATAAGTTGGTACACAGCTTGTTTTATTTGTAAAATTACTTCTTCTTGCACTCTGTTAAACAATAAAGCAGTGATATTATTGTGTGTAATAAGGACTGACTACTTTCTATTTAACAAATATTACAGATATAATGGAAAATCTTGTTAAACAGCTTCTTCATTAGACTAATCAGGCTAATTAAATTAATTACCATCAACAAAACATCCAATATTACTAGAATGATAAATAATACAATGATCTTTATTATTATAAACAGTAATCCATTATCACAAAATATTTGTATGTAACATAACTAATTCAATATACTTTTGGACGTCATTTTTTATAATTCCCTTTCCTTTCAGCGGGAGGACGTACATATTGCCAGCATTTCACGTGAAATGCTCTTTTACAAAAAACAAAACAGCAACTTATTATTTAGTGTGCTCTTTTGAGCTCTGAAATAAAACAGTACATTCAACGGCAGTTATAATTGATTTATTTTTTATTTATTTTTATTTTTTTTTTTGTTTTTTTTATTTTTATGATTAACAAACTTTATTGTATCAGCGCGTATGCTTAATCTCCGCGAAGACGTAAACCAAACGTAATTAAATATCAACATAACATTCTATTCTGACTTTAGAGTTTGAGTGTTATTCTACTTAATTCAAAATAACATGTGTTTTTTGAGAATTGCCTTATACAAGAATAAATTTAATAAAAAATACACTGATAAGTGAAAAAAACGAGCTATTTTATATGTTATCGTCTACATTAATGTGTCTAATATATATAATATAATATATATATATATATATATATATATATATATATATATATATATATATATATATATATATATATATATATATATATATATATATATATATATATATATATATATATATATATATATATATATATATATATATATACATGAAACTGTGCAATAAAATAAATGTTAACACCAATCGGCATTTTTTAAAATCTTCCCTGTTTATTGGAACGTAATACGCCCATAATGCACGCATTGTTATGTAAGTATAATTTTAACATATTCTTTTCTTTTGACAACACAATGTTCACACTCAACTCTTTTATTGTGTACACGTATGGTACAATCACATGGCGTCTTATACGCAAAGAAACTTTTCCTAAGACATATGATGTGGTTTTGCTTCTGCTACTATACTACAGTCATTGCCTGTAATCGAAAAGTAAACTTTACTATTATACCTTCTTTAGTTATGAATGTAGTGCATTGTACCGGGCTGTGACTGAGGACTCTTCCGTTTTGAACTTTTGAACCAATTCATCTATAGCAGCTCTCTCACGAAACTTTTTCAGGACTTCTATTCGCTTTTGATAGCCTTCCTTTCCTTCATATTGCTCAGTCAGAATCATTAGGTCAAGTTGATCTGTCAGTCCAAGAGGGTTTGGTCGCAGAGCAATTTCCTTCAAACGATTGTTACAAGTCTTCATTTGTTCAAGCATACTTTCTATTTCTGCACTTATTATTACCAATTCTTTCCTATTTTCTTCAATAATCTGCTGCAAAGTCAGTTGTTTTCCTTTAGCTTTCTGGTATTTTTTCAGCATTTCATCGTATGTTTTCTGTACCTTTTCTTCCACCAAATCATATGCATATCCCGTTTGTTTGACCATTCTTACCACAGTATATTCATACGTATAGTTTTTATTTGTATTTATGTCATCTTGGTTTTGTTCAAACAAATCAATTATTTTCTTCAGACTTTGAATAGTGGACATTCCAAAGTTAATACTGATCACGAGTTTCTGACAGGTCAAAGTCAGGACTTGCCTTTCTTTAAGAACATCTTTTGTTAGTTGCATACTTTTGGTTTCTAGCGTATTTAAATGATTTAACATTCTTGAAAAACTAGCTAAGTTCTTGTCCCAAACTATTGAAGTAAGGGATCTTTTTGGATCAGCGATGAAGGCTGAGTTGTCAAAAGTAAACTCTTTGCCAAAAGGCAAACCTGAAGCTGTAACAGAAGCCATTACTGGAGGAACTGAGTCGCCGTCATTAAACGTGATCACGGTACACATGTTGTCCGCTATGTCATTCCCAAACATTGAGAATATTGTATTGAAAATATATGTCTGAGTAGAGGTCAGGCGATGATCCGGTGCTTTGACGAAGATGTAAATTGCATCGATCATCTGAATTCCTTTTTCACCTGGGGCCTCAAACAATTGTTGAAGTTGCTTAACTATTTCTTCATCTCTTTCAGGTCCACGCATGTCTCCAAAACCTGGCGTGTCTATAATGTTCAATCTGTAACTATGTACAGTTCCAATGTTTGAGTTGAAGCAATAGCACGTAAATATTTCGGTATTTGCAACTGCCTGTAAAACATAAATACAAACATTATGCATACAAAGATAGTTTAACATCGAGTCCCAATTTGTTTTTTAATCAGACGCTTTGTGATCGCTTGCATAATAATCAATAACACGATTTCCTGACCTAATTTCTTTATGCACCACTACATTATTGTTTACAGATCAAAGTCACTATTGGATGTAACGTTTGTCTCTTAAAGGCTTTTGTACGATGCAAGATGGCCTGTTGTCTACACACAATAACAACTCGATTTGCCCTGTTAGTTTTTGTCTTTCCGCAACATTAACGGCAGGTGCAAAGCTTAATAGGCCTATATAATATAAAACATATTATATCTTTAGATAAAACTCTCTCTTCAAAGACCTTGAATGTCTTGATGTGTCAAGTCCATCCAATTAATCATTGACAAATCTGCTCATTTGAACTTAAAATAAAAGCATGATAGAAAAACTAACTGTCATGCAAAGTTCAAAGTTCGAAAGTTCAAAGTTTATTCAGAGCAAACCAGAAGGTCATACGACCCATGTGGTGTCAAAAGCATGGCAGCAGTACATGTTTAAGCAATAGATAAATAGTATGCTATTAATGGCAAAATATACACGCAAGCAAGAAATAACAAAATGATACTATTGATTTACGTTTTAGTGTAGTGCAACAGCCTCAAACCTGAACTATCACCGGTCCTTGACGTTTACCTTTCAAATCATAATGTAACATTATCAATAACAGGTTGCATATTGCTATCTATAAAATGGTCAGTAATTAGCGAACATCCATTTTATGAATGTCATTTACCCTAATTAGCTTACGAAATCGGGTAAAAATCAATTTTAACCATTTTTACTGTTTTAAAAATAAAATAAAAAGGTAATGACTGAGAGTTTCTTTCAAGGATATATAGCTATGGCTTGGTTTAAATGAAATAAATACATTTTTAATGCGTTATTGTACATTGGTTTGTTATCTTTGGTGTAGCTTTTATGTGCATATGTAAATGAAACGAACAATACAGGTCATTGTTAAGAAGTATGATTTGTCTCTTTTATAAGTTAAAACCTTGTCTTGTTGCTTTGCTCTGTCTTCTTGCGTGACGGTGAATCTGAACGTATCCTTGAGCGAGACCCCCATCACGTAGTTTGCAATAGCATCAACAAACGTGCTTTTTCCAGTACCCGTCGCCCCGACTAGCATAATTGTCTTTTCGTTGATATCATTTAAAGTCGGATCTGTGGTGCCCAGCGCATTGGCAAAAGTAAAAAAAAAAGGAAATTAATGTCATATTATGTTTGCATGAAAAATAGTATTATAATAGTATTAAGTATATATTGTGTACCGTGTTTCAGCTGAATCCAGCTTTTTCCAATCGGACCTGTTGCGCCAAAAACATGGACAAAAGCAAAAGGAACATCTCATAGTATGTTTGAATGAACAATGAAATTCAATTGCCCATGAACCGTGTTTCAGCTGTATTCTTTCTTAGTGTACAAAAATACATACAGTCAAACTGGATTTTGTATTTAGAGTATAACGGCACACGGACACTTGCTCGGGCGATAAAGTATATTAATGTTAAAATTAAAATTCAAAAAAGTGTGTTAAAATAATACGAATGATAATTGAAAACAAATTACGAGTATAAGCAGGTAAATTTTTTAGGTCAAAAACAATTATACTACTTAAGAAAAACAAACTAGTTTAAAAAGCATACACGTTTACAGTCGATAATAGTTGGTTCATATTATTGACAAAATATTGTTAATATTTAACCGAATACGGTTGTTGCCGATACAATGAATGATAACATGTTTAACTCAAATGGTTCCTCGCAACGCACACATGTTCAGGCAGAGTTTCTGTGCGTAAAGTATACAAACATGTATGCCAAATATGCCATGTGCGACAACGCGTTAGAGCTACGTCTTCCTGCTTGTTACACCACACATATAGATAGTGGTATCTCTACTTAAATGTACAATTATTGTTAATTGCAATTTCCAGTTTTAAGTAAAAATATTAACCTACCAATATCAAATTTCTTTAAATATTCGGTTCTCGCTTCTTTTCTTTCTTCCATGGGCAATCGGTAAAGGTCTGGTCCGTCATTTCCTTTCGTTACTAGAACTGATTTGCTGACTATCTTGAAAGCATAGCTCGTGTGTGTCGTGACCTCTTCACTGTTCTCACTGTATTCTGACTCATTTCCATTAGAATAGACCAGTCGAACTTTAAACACGTACGTAGAGCCTTGTTGCAGACGTCTGATCTTTCCACTGTTGGTCTCGAAGTCCTGAGACTCCTCCTTTCCTGTTATAGTGTTCTCAATTCGAACCTGATAAACGTCACCTTTACGAAAATCGTGCAATCCGGTCCATATAATATCGACGCTATCCGTGTATATCCTTATCACGGTTGGCTTTCCGGGCCTTTCAATCTAATATTTTTAAAGGTAAAGGTATTGTCATAAAAAGACTCAATGTACATTTTTTTTATATGGGTTGTATGTTTAATAGACTTGTCGGGTTTACGTAATGCGAAATGAACAAATGTTATCCATTCCGATTATTAGACAGACATATTCAGAAACAAAGTATATGTTAAATATATATATTATAAATTGCATAGCTCTAAAATTATAGCTTTGCTCTAAAATAGCTGCCATAGCAGATTGGTTTACAATTTACTTGGTAATGGCTCATTTTCGTGTTTACATTTGTTTAATTAGTTTAATTAAGAGTTTTCAATAACATACCATATTTTCATGTCCGTCTTCAAACGTCGAAAACCTGCACAACATAATAAATTACCAGTACACTGACTAAACACTATAAGTCAAATTAATTAAACAAGAAATAAAACACTAAAACTCATTGAGTCATATGCAAACAGTTGACATTTTCATAATCTGTGTTAAAACCGTGCATAAACAGACTGGACATACGTGCGTTGAAAACAATTTAACATAAGTATTGTGCTGCAGATGTTTATCCTTTTTAGAGTTTTTTTCGCATTTAAAAAGTGTATATATTTTAATTGTAATATGTTCTTATAATAAGATACAGTTGGAAAATGAACATCGGTTTATTACATGAAAAGTACCCGTACATACTAATATTTTTTCACCAAATGAGTTTTTATTTTAAGCACCTTTATAAAAAAGTGTACTGTATACGCACATATAATTGTCTTTTGCCAGCATTTTGGAGCAACCAGCTACTTGATCGCATCTTTGATTATCTGTGACATGATCATTGTCTGTATCTTTCTCGCCACTCTCTGACGCTGTCAGCGGGAGCTGATAACTTGACAGATCAACAAAACAAACAGAAACCACGTGCTTTATTTAAATTAAAAAAAATGAAATCGGATTGAAGCTGCATATAATAGAAATACACATTTTTAAAATGTCATAGCAATCGGAAACGTCTTTAAATAAACCATTTACCGATAACTGGTGTACTGGTATAATTATGTCCCCAAAATAATATGACATAGTTTGAATATTACGCTAAAAATCAGATGTCTTGACGTAAGTAAATTGTAGGAAAGAGTTGCAATTATATTACAGCAATGTAATTTAAATTGTGTTGCTATTATTTAAAATGATTGAACGGATTGAGGTGGGAATAAAGACGCTTTGTTTTTACCACTTTTATTCATTAAAAGAGCATTACTTTGTCAAAATAGTGACAGAAAACATTAGTAAAATAAATTATGTTTCACTTAACATATGTTGTAAAAACAGTTTTAAAGCTAAACTATCTAAATATTTTGGCATATTTACTATAGGTTAAATTCTGCTACAAATGTAACTTACGTTCGTCGTTGGCTCTGCTGTAGAAATGTCATCCTGTTCAACGATTCTTTTTTGCCACGATCTGTTATATTGTTTTCCTGGCCGTACAAAGACTGTTTCTTTCCAGAACACTGATTTTCATTGTTTTTCATTTGGAATGTAAAATCTATCTTCATGTCGTCTAAGATTGGTTTGTTTTTATCTTTTCCACCTGAGCATGGTTTATCGGTTGTTGTAGCTAAAGTGTCACCGAGTTTATGGTGATTCCCAGCGCATTTGGAGCACAAATGAACGGCACACTCAGAACAAACTTTATCGGCAAATTCATCGCAACTTGAACAACGGACATTAAAATAATCAGGAATTGCAATAAGATGGTGTTTTTTTGTTAGTTTTTGTTTTGTGTGTGCCAGTTGACAAAAATCGCCCAACTTTAGTCGGCACTCGCCACAATACATCACAGCTTGCTCTTCGTCACACAGATCACAGACACTAGATGTACATTTTCCGAAAACTTCTGGCTGCGATGCAGGGGAATCGTGTCTAAATGAACAAGTCAATTATAAAATAAGTATTGCTGCCCGTCGTCCAAAGAATATATCTAACTACATTGACAATACTAATAAATATACATAAATAACTGAAGAAAATGCGATATCTTACAAAATGCTTTGACAGATGAATGTTTCCGTCTTAACACTGTTATAGTGAGACGAGCAAATAAGTAATAATAAATACAATAAATAACATGCAAACCATGGGGATTCAGAATTCCACCACATATCGTTGTATTAAAAACGAGAGATATTGTGTATGATGTTAACATTGCAACGTATTATGGAAAGGTTAATCACCAACCTAATGTATAAATTGAATGTCTTCAGAATTATCCATTTATGACGCTGACATATCTGGGTTTGTTTTAAGTTCAGCAATTCTACGTCTACCTATAGGAATATTTGCATGTTAACCTTCGACCCCTCTGTCGAATTTTCATGTTTTAAAATAGAAAAAAATAGAATAATAAAACAATAGAATATAGGGTGTTTTAAAGTACAATTAATTGCTAAAACTATAATTTCGGGTGTTTTTAAAATACAAAAACCTGATAAAACTTTGGAACAGCTGAGGTATTATGAGTAGGTATTTGCTGTACTTACATGGTATTGCTACTGTCATTGTGTGAGTACGGATAAAGACTGTCATCCCTCCGCAATGTGTTGGCATGCGCTGTTGACGTCTGTACATCATTAAGTTGGTGGTGAGAGTCGGCACATTTAGTGCACAGACACACATCACATTCTTGGCAATACCTCTCTGATAGGCTATTGCACAATGAACAGCTAACACTAAGATCGTGCAGTTTGACGCTTTCAATTTCAGCGAGAGGGTGGTCTTTAGTTCGCTTCTGCCGTGTGTGTGCTAGTTTGCAAAAGTCGTCCAGTTTACACATGCATTCGCCACAGAAGCTCAGAGCTTGTTCATCTTCACATAGATCACACAGTATGTTTTTTCTTTGTTCAGTCGCCATTGTGCTGTTGCTGCTGGCATTACTTTGTCAATCTAGAAAACGTGTATGTGATATGAAACTCAACTACAGAACACACACTTCAACTGACTTATAAGCTGCCATATTTTAAAACTAGTAAATAAAAAAATCAGCAGACAGTAGAAAAATACGCGACCAGGCTTATTGACTTACCCTAGCCAGCCATCCCACATGTCTGTCTATTTATCTTTCTATCTGTTTATCCATTCATATAAAGAGCGATAAATCTGCCGTCGACAATTTAAAGGTCTTATAAAACGATTTTACTTTTTGACATTTGCTGTCCCCATTTGGTTTAAAAATGTAAGAACATAAATTTAAGGTACATTTTAATCTTTAATTAACATACATTTATACATCATGTTTATAAAAAATGTGCAGCCTATTTTAAAGCTAACATGAAAATATGCCGCTGATTTCTTGTCACCTAATGCACAGTGATTTTTACAGACACCAGCCAGCTCCCCGTACGCAAAACGTAAGTAAGTAAATAATAATGATTTAATGATAAGAATAGGAACGAACAATGTGTACATGTCCCCGAAATGTTTTGCGAAATGTGCACGGAGGATTCACCAATGATTTGTTATGTGTTTGATGTGACCTTATAAAGCACTCTAACCTACACATTCTTCTATTTGTAACAATGTCTTTATTTCTTCAGATTTATTTTAATTTTGTTTGTTAGCCCAATAGTTTGGAATATGGCAATAATGTATTTCGCAAACCGTTGGGTTACAAAAGTAGGAAATACCAGATTGTTTTTCTTATTAGTTTAATGACAATTAAATGAGACTTCAAAATGGCACTTGTCAAAGCTGATAACAAATTCACGTTGCTTGGTCAGATTTATAACAGATGGCCAATTTTAAATCTTGTCAGTTCTTGGAAGTCTTATATTTGTATATATATATATATATATATATATATATATATATATATATATATATATATATATATATATATATATATATATATATATATTCATTTGATGACAGACATCAGCATTCCAAAGTCATGACAAAATGTTTAAATTATAACTTATTCAAGAGCAACACAATTATCTTGCCATTGCTTGCTTCTTCAAAACAGGTTTTAACTGAGAACGAGATTGGCGTATGAAACACCTTTATTCTGTCATGGGCCAAAGGCAGACGTGTCTCGTACTGTCACTCGTGTCTTTTTCTGAAGAATGCATGTTGATGCCTTTTAAAGTATATTGTATAGCATAAATTAAACATACAAGAATGCGTCCAGTATTCCATCACGATCGACATTTTTAGTCTATAACAACGAAATAATATGGACAATGGAAACTACCAATTACTTGTTAATTGTATTGCAATGTATATTCTAGCAAATAAGCGACTGCGATTTAGAAAATGTGTATGAGCAACAACGGATTATTAATGTAGTGGGAGACACCCTTTTAAATACTGTGTATCAGTGTTCTCACGTAGGCTCGAGTTACTGCTGGACAACCATTTTTAAGGCGCCAGGTTCATCCAGCTGAATCTGAGCTGTGCCCCTTTTTTCTAGGCAGACTTTTATTTATTAATAATAATAGTATAACCCTATTATTACCAATTTGGACCCATTCAATAACACTGCGGACAATCTGGTGTTTGAAATCAAGTGTGACCTCTTTATCGACTGGCTGTTCCAAATCGGTAACTGTTAGGTTTGTTATATTAAATGTTTTTTTGTTTTATTTTATTATGAAAATCTTTCTGATAATGTATTATTCTACGAATACGCCAAACCATCTGCAATGTCATTAACTTAAAGTGAAGTGTATTTGTTGCTATACTTATAGTGAATTGTGATATTTCGGCAATCTGTTTTTTTGACATTTATATACACAGACGTTTATTTGATAAACATTACATTATAATATTAGAACACAGTGGTATTAAAGATGATATGAATTTGAAAATGCATATTCATTGCTGGCCTACCATTTATTATACTTTCGATTTGCATTTGGTTAGCAAATATGTCTGCATTCCAATGTCCATATAAGTACATGCATATATATACAGACACACATACATAAGTACGTATGATGATGATGATGATGATGATGATGATGATGATGATGTTGATGATGATGATGATGATGATGATTATGATGATGATGATGATGATGATAATGATGACAATGATGATGCCCGATGAAAATATATCAAGAAAGTGTTATGATTAATTGCATTAATATAGTAAAACAATGAACATATTTCTAAATTTGCTTATGACTTAGAAGTGAAGCCGCAAACAATGAATAACATATACTTTACTTAATTGGACATGTCATGTTAATGCAAATGTAGAAAACATTAATTGTCATATATTCAGCAAATGCAAAGCATACACTCTATCAAATTCGACTGAGAATAAAAGGGTACATTGAGACATATTCAAACAAACCCTAGTCCTCTTAATAAACAATTTAAAGAGAGTATCAGCATGTGCATTATTTATTATTATTTGTTAGGTGGTAGTGGTAGTAGTAGTAGTAGTTATAGTAGTACCACTACTATTACTACTACTACTACTACTACTACTAAAATAATAATAATAATAATAATAATAATAATAATAATAATAATAATAATAATAATAATAATAATAATAATAATTATACTACTACTACTACTACTACTACTACTACTACTACTACTACTACTACTACTACTACTACTACTACTACGACTACTACTACTACTACTAATAATAATAATAATAATAAGTATAACACTACTTCTATTACTACTACTACTACTACTACTACTACTACTACTACTTCTACTATAATAATAATAATAATAATAATAATAATTACATATCTGTTTCACGCTGTCCTTGCCATCCAGCACAGGTTATTGCTCTCCGCTTAACTGCCTTTCTGGGGGTATACTTAAATACACCCAAAAGCCAACACATGTCAGTTTGATCAAAACAGAACATATGAATAGAGTTGTATGTCTCTTTCCCTATAGAACCTACAGTATTTACTTATTTAACCTTGAGCGTTAACGATTCAGTGTGTTTTACATTATGCGTACGTTACCTATTTGTTTGCTTCTTTAAATAACAAGCTTTTGGGAGTCAACTTTGTCAAAAGGTATTGAATTTGAAGAGAAAATGTGATTGTTGGCAGATAGAATATTTGCTACATTTTTATACAAATATTCCGGAGACCGATTGTTTTAAATTGTAACATAAACAGAGATGAAAGCAGAATTACCCTGTGTCACCCTACCCTGTGAGTAGGAATGTGCTACGATTGTATAGGCAGTCAAGTGACATAAGAAGTTATTAGAGGGAGGGTGCAATTAACGTAAAATGGGGTCGATATAAAAAAGATTCATCGGCCCATTTTTCAGGCCCAGAAATACAGTCCTCTTAGAGACCGGTACACAACAGTGCACGATCATTAAAAAATTCATTGCAATATTTTATCAACTTTCATGTCTAAACACATGCCAATGCTAAAGAATAGATCCGCTAGGTAGCAACAGTCACGTCTCGATCATTCGATAGGTCTCTTCAAGAAAACAGTTTGGTAAATCTGGTCCAGAACAGCGATGTCCGTCCCTGAAAAAGTATTTTACTGCACACTGCTCAGTCTATAAGGTATCTGTGTACTGGTTTTATATTTATAAATTGCAGTTAAGAAGGTGTGATAGACGTTGAAATAATTTGTCAGTCAATCAACTATCAGAGACATTAACTACCTGTGAAGTGTTCTGTAGTTGTGTTTAAGCTTTCGTCTCCTGTTGCAGTTTTAATCAACAGGTCGACTTGTGTCTAATTTTCCTTATTGTTATATATCTGCCCCTAGAACTTCCCTAGAACTTCCAATATCGGCAAAGAATACAGTGACAGAAGGATATGTAACCAGGGACGCTGCTATGAAGAGAGTACGGAATGATCAAAGGTTAAGTGCATGAAAAGTCACCTTTAACTGCATAATATAAAAATCGCCAAACATGAACACGTATTTAAAACATATGGATGTCGCTACATAAAAGTGCCTATCACGCAGTAAATAGGTAAATTAAATTAAAAGTCGTCCCAGTGGACAGTAATCAGTGAAACACTATGAAAGAATGTTACCATTCCACATTTAATAACGCGTAAACAGTTTACAAACGCGCTATGCATACAAGTACTAACGTGACCCCCCAAAAATACATAAAAAAATATCGACTATGTGTGTCTGTATTCAAATATTCGCCCAATATGCGCTTCGGTATAGTTTATTTTATTTTAAGTTTTCTATCGTCATATTTATAATGCCAGACACATATAAATATACACGCCTCTCCACGTGGGTCAGGGGGTCGTTCTGGTGGGGGTTTTCTTCACGAGAGAAGGGCTTATAACTGACAAAGGTCTCCAGCCAGTAATATGCCTGTGAGTTCTTCCCAATGAACGTAAAAGGATGTAAACACATTTAAACCATTAATCCTCATTTTTGTACGAAATGCACTTGGATACAACGTTATTGCTGATCCTCAGTTCAGGTTGTGCTTTGATGTAAAATAAACAACTACAGTGAAAACCATAATACTTTATTATACCGTTTAGTCATATTTTTATCAGGCAAATTCAACACGTGGTAGAGAACGATTATAGAAATACAACGTTCAACTATATAGCCTAATGACAACCGTTTTATCTCCCGATTTTTTGTAAGACCTATTCATAAACTGCAAAACAATCACGGTTTCAACGATATGAATCTGTATTGCGTCTTTCTAGTAATCACCGCTCTTATCCAACTTCATATGAATGTGTTTACTTTTTCTATTCATTTGAATACTCCATCATTTTCTTTCGCTTTTAGAAATAATACAAAAACTAGGATTAATTGGAAAACGTTAAAGGGTTTTCAAAACACTTAAAAGGACGCATATTTATGATATATTGAGATAAGAGATGTCTAATGTAAACGCTTGATCAATGGAACTTATAATATGAATACACATCGTATAACAGCTTTACAGATTTATAATAGTGCAATCATTAAATCACTTGCACGATATTTGCGCATGCCATAATAAGATTGGAATTGTATATCTGTTTAACCCCTTTTGAGTTTGGGCTATAATTGGACAAGAAGTCGCAAATGTATGCATTCAAAAACGAGGGTTGTGTTTTTATCCTATTTACTTTCATAGAATTTTGTGATTATTCTGAATCCTTTCCGAATGGCTCAGTTTAGAAATATAAACAAGGCCTGCCATCTCAAAGACAAATATTCTTATAGCTGCAATGATACAGATTTTTTAAACGTGCCCCAAGTAAAAACGATCGCTTAATATGAAAAGAAATACAAGTCAGAACAAAAGATTTAAAACCAAAGCAAACGGTCAACGAACATTTGACCATAAATAAATCACCACCTTCACCATGATTGTCATAATTAGCATTTTGATGATTACACATTGATACAAAATCAAACGTATTGGTTGCCTGCGATCAGTCAATCTGTATCTTCAGTTGACTGGTTCATGAAAACGAGTAAAGTGTTGTTTTTTTTCCTTAAAACAATATAGGAACGTCTATTTCCTTGGTCGCTAAGCTCTCTTGGTAACTTAACTCTCTTGGTCACTTAACTCTTTTGGTCACTTAACTCTTTTGACACTTAACTTTCTTGGTCACTTAACTCTCTCTTAACTCTCTTGGTCACTTAACTGTCTTGGTCACTTAACTATCTTGGTCACTTATCTATCTTGGTCACTTAACTCTCTGTGGAGATGTCCAGTTTCAAACTTAATACCACTTTCAGAGACAAAATATTTTCTTAGTGTTGTAGATCCAATGTACATAAATAAGGTTAAAATGCCTTCTGTCATACGCAACAAATGCATATAGTGTCTGGTTCACAGCTTCAATATGTGACGGAAAAAAACATCTTGCCAAACGAACTAGCTTCAAGTAAAATTCTCGTAACATATACACATCCATTCTTTGTATCGACACTTGTACTTACGTTTTATTTTTTACATTATAATTTTAAACTGTTTACAAATGTTTATATCGATTGTATTTGTCTCAACTCCATGGGCGCATTTGAAGGATATGTTTGTCTCTTTATAATTCCTAGCTTTTTATCATCACCTTAATGTTTACAGGGAACTAATTATAACGCTACTGTTTTTATTGTTGTTTTGATAAATACAATATAACTTCTCTACACAAACACTCAAATAACAGAAAAAAAATGATTATTTAAATTTAAGTTGTATTCAAATTATATTCATTTGCATATTAAGGAATCAATATTATCAATAATAAAATAATGACACCTCGTAATGTCCTCTTTACAACAAATTACTGTAAGGGCATTTGAGACTGGCCATATCAAAATCAGTCTAAAGTCGTAAAATTAAAATTTCTAGTTTCTCTATTTATTTTATAGAGCATAAATAAACCTTTAAAACGATACAAGAACCATCACAATACTATAATCCTGTTGAAAGTTATCCAAATTTAGGTAACACAGTTTAAGGCTTAAAACTACAAATAAATGTGGAGAAAATGGCACTGACACTTTTTTTAACATTGTTGGTCTATACTTGAAACGAAATGCCATAACAACCAACATTTTCTATTTAAATTACACCATCCTGTCATACATTGTTGGAAAGAAAAAAACACAACACTATTTAATGCACATACTCATTTATTAACAAAGCAACCATATAATGCAATATTGATCATAGAAAATCTTAAAAGTGTCAATTTCTTTAAGGAGTTCATGTTCCATTGCTTTGATTACTGGTTCCTGTTCAAAAGACATAACTTTTCCTTTAGCTTGCTCGTACTTTGCCTTTATGTCTTCGAATGTTTTCTTCACTTTTACTTTGGTAACGTCAATTCTAAAAGGGGGTACTATATGCAAGGTCCAGTAGCATTTGCCAGGGCATACTACATATTTCCGCTGGAATCCATCGCGACACAGTTTTTTTTTCTTCCTGAGAATCATAGCGAATGCCACAATTTTTATGACAAGTTCTGTTGCTATGTGAACAGTGCGTCACGTACATGCCGATTGGAAGATTTACCTTAATATTTTTTTTTGCGTCCTCAACCTCATATTCTCTATGTCTGATGACATTGTCCTCGTTATTATGAAACAACTTTATTTCAGAATTAAGACTTTCATTTTTGGCGAGGTCAGCCGTAATGTTTAGCTGTATGTTTGATATGGTTATTTCCAGGCGATGCCTCTCTTGCAGAACCTTTATGTGAGCTGGATGCCTTTTGCTTCTAGCGAACTTATGTAAATAAAAATGCTTCAAAACATTGTAAGACTATCTCCCAAAACAATGAAGTAAAGTTATTATTTGGATTAGAGAAAATAGGTGAATTGTTAAAAGTAAACGTCTTGCCAAAAACAGACTTGAAGCATTCGGCGCAAATAGTACCGGAAGATCCGATCCATCAGCAAATGTGATCAAAGTGCAGATGTTTTTCTCGATGTCTTTCCCGAATAACGATATAATTGCATTGAAAAAATATTTCTGTGTAACAGTTAACGTGAATCTGCTGCCTTAATAAGAAAGCACAAAGCATCTATGGTCTGAACACCCAACTCCCCTCAGGTGCCTCTAAAATGTGTCGAATCTGATCTACTATCTCGTGGTCTCTCTCAAGCCCCCGTGTATCTCCAAACCCAGGTGTGTCGATAACATTTAGTCTGTAGCTATGACTCGTTCCAGGTTGTGGGTTAAATGAATAAGTAGTGATCCAGCCTGTCTGTCTGTGAAAGTGCCTACAAAAAAATCAACATAAATTAAACAAAATAAGAGTGTTATTCATTACATGTTAAGGAGGTATCAAATTTGATTTTTAATTAAATTGCTAAAACATGATTGAAAAAAGAAAAATAAACACCCAAATACCCTCATATATACATCTGAAATATTTTTTGAGAGTTTGTTATTGCTTTGTATTCTTTGTAACTCGCAGAGAGTAGTGAAGTTAATTTGTAAAAAGTCGTGCAATTATCTTATAATTATTATTTAGCACTGTAAACCAGTCTTAATACAGAAAAGTATTCTATACCTTTTTTTCCATATTTGCACTTATCTTGCACGAAATTGGCTTACATTTAAATAAAACAAGTCAATTAAAAGCATACGCAATAGAATCTGAATACAAAAATGTTCAATGTGTTTTTGCAAAGGAGTATTTCCTTGTAGTGTATATGTTATACATACTTTAATTGCTTATAGACATGTGCCTCTAAACGTACACACGGAAATCGCCATACTATTCGGCTTTGTTGACATTTTAAAATCATACATAAACACAATTTATACATAAAAACAATGCAAGAACAGTAATACTTCTACAAAACATAAACACATCCTAATGCAAATAGGTGATTAAGATATAACAACAAGATTTTTAACAATATTTTTTTACACAGAACAATTTCATTACAAAAAACTTAATGTAAGAATATGAAGATAAGTTTTATGTTTGTCGAGTGTAACGTCTTACCAATAGAAAATTCGTCAAACAGATAGCAAAATAATGTTGTTTTTAAACACAGGCATTTATAATTGACATATTCAGCCAACACCACAGAATATAAGCAATTACAGCCAGTACATATTTTTATCCTGGCGATCGAACCCAGACTTCCAAACTAAAGCTAAGCCAAACTAATGATCGGAATAGCTTCCAGCACCACACGAATCTAATTGCGGCATAGACAAATCTGAATTGTATTCAAAATAATATATTCACCTGGTTATTTAGCTTATCATTGTTCTCGTCGTCCATGAGAGTAAACCGAAATGGGTCGCCAAACATTACCCCATGACGTTGTTTGCAAGACCATCAGCAAGTGTGCTTTTAAAATTCCTTTATAACAAAACTGAAACAAAAAACATCCCTTGGAATTCTGTTGTTACTTAACATTTTGAAGGATGTAGTCGGAGATAATATAATGAATGCTTTTCAACAAATCTCGTTGGCCCTACTAGTAAACTGTATTTAATCTTACGAAGAATGTATCAATAAAGACACATGGAAAATGCGTGGTTGAGAGGGATACAAAATACATATGGAAAAGGCGTTGTTGAGATATAATAGATGATAGATATGTGCTTAATTTGTATGAATACTTGATTGCAATTTTCAAAATTACAGGACTCAAAACCGACATCAATGTTCCACTTTAATGCATTCATGATAGAAAGGCCTGTTGGTTTCTTATTATAGGAATACTTTTTAACAACACCTCCAACAGATTAGGGATACTGTATCAAAGTGGAAAGCACGTGGTTGTTGCTTTGATACACGTTAGAATGTATTATTTTATTTAAAGACTACACAGTTAAGTAGATAAAAGTCTCCTCTTGATAACTGTTTTCGAATCGTAACCTTGTCACAGTAATTTTGTATTATCAACATTTTGCGAAATGGATTAGAAAGTTGTAAAGAAAGCAGACATATCAATATTTGTATTAAATAGCATTTAAATGTCTAAACTGATTTTACAAAAATATGTTAATGACGATTTGTGTACATTTTAATTAAACGTGTAAAATACCCAAACGAAATTAAAACACACAACTGGCTTCACCTGTTTGCGTGTAACGAAGATGACTCCTTATTGTTCATTTTTATAACCGAACCTAACTGCGAAGTATATTCGTGGCCAAGAATCTTCAGCTAAACTACATTACATCTTACTTTTGAGATCACGTTATGTGTCATACTTGGTAAACTCTAGAAAAAAATCAAGTTTGGCTGTCAGCGTTGCAGTCTAAAGGTTTAATAAAGAGTTTAGCGTATTAAATTAATTATTGGATGCTTACTTTTATTACCAAGAACTGCAGAATAGTATGACTATTTTTTGTTATAGTAATGCAACAAATATATGCCCCAGGCCTGACATGATATTGTATTTAGTAAACATGTGTTACAAGTTCCTCGTATACATGTAAATACATCTTATTTGTACAGTATTTTTCAATCTTTGTAAACTGTCCCTTTCCAACTATTTTACAGCGTATTCTAATCATTGCATATGTGTGTTTCTTATCCATTAATGTTCAAGTGACATGACTTATAAAGACCTAAGCAATAAAAAAATATATAACGGACTTAATTGGGCAATGCATGTTAAGCCCATACGACAAAATATCGGATATGTTAACATCTAGCAAATGAAAAACACACAATATTATATTGAAGCAACATATCTAGAAGTATCGCGATGTTCATGTGGTGCATGACGTGTGTTACCATTTTTACTAGTTTGTCCGAAATACTCAGATTTAAGACGTAAACATGTTAAGCCTTCCGATTTCAGAAGGGCAACAATATTAAACAGATAACACTTATTGCATCAAAAAATAAAAAGATAAACATTTTTAAACTTGATCATTTCGGCTTATAATCTGCGAAAGTATTAAAATTGTAATCAAATACTGAAATATTGAAGTCTCTGGTAGCTCAATGTGCATGTTTGTGTAACTTATAATGTATTATTTTGTTGTTTAAGGTCTTCATCTTTTATGAAATAAAATACAAATTTACGATTATACTTTACATAAAGAAATGACGATAGATAGTATCAGTTCAACATTTCGTGGAGTCAGGGACCTGTTCGATAGTTTTTGTAAATTATAGAAATACGTTTTCTTTTCTGACCATGAAAGGGATCTGGTGATGTTTAACACATATTTGTTTACATAGACATACAATGGAAAACATATATACATATAAACATCTGCTTCGGTATTAATGGTATATCCAAGTCCTTCATCATACATACTTTTACTGTTTGTCAAAAATATACGACTACTACTACACCTATTACTACTACAAGTATTTTACTACTACTACTACTACTACCACTACTACTACTACTACTACTACTACTACTACTACTACTACTACTACTACTACTACTACTACTACTACTGCTACTACTACCACTACTACTACTACTACTACTATTACTACTGCTACTACTACTACAAATAATAATAATAATAATAATAATAATAATAATAATAATAATAATAATAATAATAATAACAATAATAATAACAATAATAATAATAATAATAATAATAATAATAATAATAATAATAATAATAATAATAATAATAATAACAATAATGATAACACAAATTTACAAACATTGGCCTTGACTTCCATCTCACGCAAGAGCTGCTTGCTTTATGTTTGTGGTAAACATCCCTTACTATTAACTACCTTTTGGGGACAAGCGTGAATACATACTTAAGTCTACATACACATCTATTTGCAAACCATCCAAACATGCTAATGCATAGCTTTTGATGTTGAAAATTGCTGCGGCTGCATGCAAGTAATCCCGAGATCGCTTGTTTAACTTGTCAAAAGAAATAGTGAATGAGAGGTACGTAGAACAATGATAGGTGTCCTTACCCAGGCCATGGGGAACATGTTCTTTGTGCGTCTTCAATACCCTATACAGACAAGGCACAGGTTGCAAAGACGGGTCCACCAGCTCAATTTACATCAAAGGCAATCGAGCTTAAAGACGTTTTGTTATGCAAGTGAAACCAGACCTCTCAAATGAAATGTCCATACCATTCAAAGGACATTTTTAAAGTGTTGTTATTGAACGCAATTAGCATTTGATCGCTGAAGAAAAATACGTCTAGACCTTTTTAAATAATATTCAAGTTCAGACAGTATAAGGTAAACTATACTCAAATTTGCTCTAACGAGCAAAATAGATTGTTGTTACTCTCAATGTAAAGGCAAATAATGCAATTATAACTGCATTCACGTATGGAAACAAGGCTGATATTTTGGTTATAGCTTGATCAGCAAACAAATGCACATATTTTTTTCCTTCTGAGTAAAACAAAATGTCATATTTCCCATGCAAAAAAGTATTTGAATCTCGTGAATGTTAGGGAAATCCGAATTATTCGTAAAGGTTCGTAACCTTGGTTGTAATCAATTGAAGGACAAAATATATCTGACACAATACATAAGCAATACAAAGTTTTGACCAGCTACATACGACAATTTCTATCTTATGAGTCTCTACTATCACACAGAATCTCCACACACATTGATTTATTAAATAGGTGGTTGTTGATAAGGGGTGACAGATTGGGTGGTAGTTTGGACTGGTGTAAATGTTGTATTTGGATTAGTAAGTGGCTAAGATTGTGAATGACGGCTGGTTTGAGAAGTGATGCTGACGATTGCCTGGCATCTTTGGTAGGTAATGGAATGGAACAGAAACGTTTACAGATCTTCTTCCTATAGGTAGACATTTGTTGTAAGAAAACAAATGACTAAATAAATGGGAATGTGATGTATAAAACAAATTAATGATATGATTATTGTTTAAACTCAGTGTTGCTATGGTTTGAAATGACGTTCAAAGTAAACAAGTAATGGCCTTTGTAAATAGAACGACCAGAAAAAAACAGGACAGAAAGCGTCGATTTCGATCGCGAATGTTCAGGGAGAAAGAAAATAATACGCTTTTATTCTCAAAAAGAAATTGACACCCTACAAAGAGATACAAGAGTTCAATTCAAGAAACGACAAAAATAGCATATACATATTGATTACTCATTGATTCATTGTTCGGCATAATGGTTGCCCACTCTAAGCTTGCTTTTGCTAGTTCTGTCGCTATTAACTTAAGTTAAGTCAGCAATCTTGTATGCTCGCACACGATGGCCTTGTGGTGTCGATCTTTTGCAGAAAGTACAGTCTAAAGTTAAAGATTAAGCAGAATTTAATCAGGATGATCATATTGCAAGATGTGTACTTGTTTATGCGACACTTTCGGGCGACCGAGGGGCGTTTCACATTAATAAAAGAGAACATGGCATCTCCAATGAATTTATTCTTTTTGCTTTCTGTTCATTATTTTAAGTCAATATATTTGCTTAGTAAATATTAACGTAGGTTCTGGGCAAAAGAACTGTGCTTGTGATTGGAGTTGCAGAGAAATGTAACAACGAAAGTTGCAGGCAATGCCTTTCTATTCCTGCGTAAAGTGCTTTTCAGAAAATGCATAGTTTTACCAGCAATAATTAGCAAAACCATCATTTCGATTTTTCAAATATATATATATTTGAGGCGGTATTGCCAAACGGTAAAAATTTCTGAATAGTAACTCTTCAACCCCTTATGAGTGGGTTCGGGAAACGGTCTGGCCGGAGATTTATATGGCGAGGTCTCCAGCTGACCTGTATCATTGGTAATACCAACCCATGACCAGAACTATGTTTTGGTGTCCCTTTACCAATAGTATGCTGGGAGTCGACACCATGAGTTTAAATGTGTCCGCGCGATTGACGAAAAATGCATCCTCCATCGTACAACTTGATTACAATTTTATTTGAGTTAGATGTCTATATTCATCGTAGGGCTATATCTTATGTCGTGTTTGTATAAAATGTTGATTTAACAGACCAATTCCCAATAACGGACATATCACTTTGATCTCAATAACTTAGTAGAGCATGGCTATTTCAGTAGTCCTACATGTATATTGAAATGAAATGCTCAACAAAGGTGGTTGATAAATAACACATTTTTCTCGCGTTGTATTTGGTCAATTCAAGATCATCGCTCTCGATGGCCCTAATAACATATATTACGAGAATGATACATCAGTTCTACATCATATTACTTTATTTTTGAGAAAATTAAATAGTTAGAAACTTAGGAATAACAAATGCTTCATTTCTTTTGCTTTATATTTTAATTTAAAAGTATACACACTTAACAAGGACTCAGCATTAAATAATTTGAAATCCGTAAAAGGGTATTTTAAAAGTTTCCGTGGGAATTCCATGCCCCATGCATTGAATGCCTTATTTTAAAAATCCTATCAAGAACGAAAACAGAAGTAAATTTAGTAGCTGTATCTACGAACGACATGGTGAAATAGGCAGGAGACGAAGACTTGGTGTCACAGTTTTGGCAGTCGTTATTGGACAAATTATCTTATATTTAATATGTGAACAAACTCATATAATACATATTAATACATATGTTTATTTAGTTAATATACGAAAAATGTCGAAGATTATAAATGTGTGTTGTGATATTTTGTGTATATGCTTGTTTTGTTACGCCAGTTTACTCTAACATTATATGTGTAAGCCGCGTGCTTACAGCCATAAATCACAATGTCACAGTCAATGTCAAATTACTTTGATCGATAATCAAGCTACGCAACACATTGCTTCAGCATTTGAAGCTTAAGTCAGGCATGTAATTTATATAGGGGAATAACATAAACGTGTCATGTGTCAAGTGTCAAGGTCTAAATACATTTTGAATTAATTCCTGGGTACATATGATGAAAGTCAGGTGTTGTTATATGTAGTAAATGAAAACAGCAATGCAGTTGTTTAGGCCATTTTTTAACTGTTTTAATGTAAGAAAACACTTTAAACGGTTTAAATATTATACGTGTCAAGACTTAACTATCTGTTGATGTATGTGACTTGGGTTCCTATAACAAATATTTTAATGTATAAAGTGAACCCAAGTGAATGACCCACATCTTTTTAAACATGTTTTGCATCATCCTACCAAACCACATATGAAGATGTCAACATGAATAAAATAGAGTGTATAAACTTAAACGATATGCTATGATACATACTTATGTAAGTTATGACAAAGGGTAGACCTGTAGTATTTGACATGTCATAACACTATTCATTTGCAGACAATGGTAACACTTAACAGCAAAACCCATTAACCGATTAAACAGTCGCAGTGGCTTCAGCGTAATCACATGATCTCTGGTGAGTTGAACAATAGCTGCGTGTGCACACTGTTAATGTGAACATGCATCGATTGTAATGCGTAACAAATTAAAATTCTTTGTTTTCTCGAGACAAAAGGTACTGCTCTGACTTGAACGAATTCTAATATATATCGTTTAGTACAACAGAGACAAAAAGAAAACTAGATAACATTTTTCTCAATTGATCAGGTCTGCGGTTTGATCACGGTAGCACTTGAGTACCCCACATGTGGATCTAAGATTTTCACATTACCTGGGTATCTAGCTTCTCATCTTCATGAACACATTAGTCAAAAAGCCAAACTTAATAAATAGGCAATACTGGAAAGACACTCTTAATGAATATTATGTCGTCAACATTTCAGAAATGTCTGGATTTGATTTCAAGCAGGACAATCTTGGTGATCAAGAATCCGGTGTGGTGTTTTATTAATATAATCTGTCAATAAGTGTTGGTTAAAACCTATTTGTTTATAGTCGATAGGAAAAGATCTATCAACTTACATGAATCCAGCTTGATTGCCCACTTCTTGGAGAGAACCAGTACACAGGTACTGCGTGCCTGGAGAAATGTGCAGTACATCGCTTTTCTTAAGAACTAATATCACGTTGTGGGTTACAGTGTTCCAGTCCGTGTCCCTCTAATTCACAAGGATATCATAGTAAGACAGGTCGTAGAATATAATGTACACAAGTGGCAGATTATCTTACTCTTTGGATCAGTAAAGTAGTAATCCGCATCCCATCCCTGCAACATCAGGCTGTATTTAGCCTGGAAGATCAGCCCGCATAACCCTATCCCACCCAATTAACAGCTCACTGTGACGCATGAGACCACATTGCTATTTTCAATATACATGTACTCAGTTTGGCTGTAGTCTTTGTTTAATTCAAACGGTAGCATGCCAATTTTTCTTACTTAACACTTTTAGACAGTGGATAACATTGATGATGATGACGATGATAATGATGATGATGATGATGATGATGATGATGATGATGATGATGATGATGATGATGATGACGACGACGACGACAACGACGACGACGACGATGATGATGATGATGATGATGATGATGATGATGTAAATGAACATTTAGGCTGTCATTGTTAGCAATTGGTTCAACTTTGAAACATAGTATGCGATCGACGGAGCGCAAACATAAGATTATAATTAAAACAACAACTAAATGAGGTTTCAGTGAATCAAAGCGTGTGATTTTTGACCATTTTACAAAAAAAAAAATACAAAAGCAAGGTAGTGTGTGTAAGGATAAATATATATCTATACATTAATCAGCATACCTGACAGCCTTTGTTTAATTAAAGTATGCATGATCTTTTCCTTTAAGACAATTTACTGAATTACTTAATTTTACTGATTCGGCTTGACATAGAATATTAAGAAAACATGCCTTATTCACACTAAATTTGAAATGCATGTTTAAATGTAAGTTTGCAAATAAACATAATATATATTGTACATATTTCGACGTTCAATAGGCCACTAAATTTTTTATACCAACGGAAAAATAACCAACAAAAATACATCTCTTCAATTAAAAAGTACAATTGACAAATCTACGGAAAACATCACACCATTTATTAACAAGTCCTGCGTGTAGTGTTGTCTCATCTTATCCATTGTTTATCACTATTTTGTTTTCTTCACGCGACCGTCAGAAATTCCATTGACTATTTATATGATACTTATATTTATATCTTATATTTATACTTCTTAAGTATATCTCTTTGATTGGAGGTGTTCACAAATTTATTTATACGCAATGTGTTACCCAAGTCAAACCGTTAATGCTATGTTGAAATTATTTTTAATGCCCACGTATTTTGGATTTTGTCGATGCTTTATTGATGCTCAAAAATTAAACTGAGTTAATCTTCCACGTACTTGTCTAAAATGTATAATAAAATAAAATTAATAATATTTCCACATTTTACAATTTAACAGTAATGTCGCTGTCATAGCTACCCCACCATTTGCATATAAAGTCCGTAGCACGATCGGAAAATCAAGTTTAATTACTTTTATCATCACGCTAGCGTTCTTCACACATGTTTTACTCTATGATGTTTTAATACTTATTACATGTATACCGTATCTTATTTTAATCTCTGTGAAAATAACGTGTGCCACTGCAGAATTATAACCATATAGGGTTGTTTCACATTCTTTATTACTGAACATGTAACATTCTATAATGTAAATGAGGCATTAAAATAATACTACACGTCAACCAACTACTCAATGCAATTCCGGCATTATGTTGTTAGCGTGTGTGTGTTTTGCCATATTTTGGAAAAGTAAATGAGACGCTTTCTTGTCTATATTGCTCAATATATGACACATTTCAATTAGGTAATGTTTTTTTGGAAAAAAAAAGAACAAAAAATGAAGACTAAGGCCCTGATTCTAATGAACTATATAAGCCTTAGAATGAGTATTTCGTGTATGCAGATAAATATCCATCTATACTAAAGTAGGTACAATGAACACTTACCGTGTCTATCCTAAACAATAACAAGTCTGCTTCGACCAGTTTACGTAGCAAACAATTGAGTTATGTTATTGATCCTTATAGTGCAAACTATTTCTAAGCAATAATACAAGTATTAATAACAACATTGCATTATTAGAATCAAGTATTAACAAAATCATACCTTCTTCAACAACGTATTGTCTGTCTCAAAACATAAAAATAAAATCATTATAAAATCAAATGACTTGACTTTTTGCAATCAGGTCAGAATGTTACATATGTATATGTCTCCATGCGAGTTGTTTATCATGAAATTTAGTTTAATTGCGAACATTCTTAGTACAAATACGTTCCACCTCACAGAAGTTGGAAGGTTCTATTACCACCATGATATGACAATTTATATGTATATTGTTTGTATCACAATGATAATTATTTTTCCTTCGGTTCATCTATAATGTAGTTTCATTTGGTAATCTAAAATCAGTAATTTAAGGGATTCACTTAAAACAGTTACTGACCCTTTTCGGCTCGATGACACTGTCAATAGTGAGCTACGTGGCTGACAGATCTCATTTGGCTCGAGGAAATTATTAATTATTATCGTGTATCATAGGCTGCAAATTTGAATATTTGTGTCTGTGTTTAATAAAAAAGAATTAGAAGTTTAATTTTCCAAATAGCGACCGAATATATGGTAGAATTATGAGAATATAAATTTATGATCTTTCCTTGTCTTAATACTATTTCTATTAGTATAAGTATATTTTAACGGTTGTCAACAGAAAAGAACACATTAAATGCGGTTGAACTCTTTTTACGGCTTCAAGATGTTTATTATGATTAGAGATCTCTTTTTTATTGATTTTTTAACTTAATTTTGAAACTGATATGTGCCTAACTTTTGAAATCAGTGTCACATGCAGAAAGCACGGGCTCTAGTGCATAGGGTAGGTCAATAGTTTGTTATGTGGATATCGTTTGTAAATATTAGGTAATCGTTTTTTCTACCAAACTATGTATAGCGATTTCTTTAACCAACCTGAGTATATAAACTTGAACAATATTGTATACGACTTAGTAATGGTTTAATATAAATTATTGTAAGGTATAAGAAAGAGGAGGATTGAAGTAGTTTCAAATTTCATGACACTATTCTATAACCATGTTTATTTGCACACAATGACAAAACTTGTCAAAAGAACACAAGTGATTAAGTGATAACACAGTATCATAAACTAATATAACGATTCGTAAATGACTAAAATAAAAACAAAACCCAAAGGTACGAAGGTAACGACTACTGTATTTTCTATTGTTCATACCTAACCTTTAAATATAAATAGATAAATAGTTTATTTCAAATCCAGAAAGCCATCTGGCCTATGTGGCAACAGTTCACAATTTGCAAATGAAAATTTGCGCACACATGTTTGTACAGATATATACAATGCATAATATGTCATTATAAATATAAAGTCAGTGCATGTATAAAGTTTACATCGAAATAACAAAAGAGACTTAAGACACCTTAAGTATTTAGATCTATCTAAATTTATTAGAAAAAAATAGAAACAAAAGATATTTAATTGTTTGAATATGCAATATCGAAAAAATGCGGAAAAGTGTGAAAAAAGAAATAAAAAGTTAAGATTTATATATTCTTATAAGTAACACAACTTGTATTTACATATGTATCTATTATTTTTATCAATATTGTTGCTAATAATACAACAAACTTAACAGAACATTGATCTGCAAAAAAATGAGTTACAGAAATGAGGAAAAAGGAACATAATAATAAAGACTGTTGTGTTCAAATTATCGACATTTTAGAATAAATCCAATAGTCTAGAGATGTTTTAACCATAGTAAACGAAGTAACTAACACATATACCAAAGTAAAACTAAATTAGCAAACTATGCAATAGGTATATTGAAGAAAGGGCAACTACAAGAACTCTTCCTTTTAAACTCTTAATATTTAAATACTTATCGAATAGTCTGCATAACCTTCCCGTTAATCATAATTATAATTTTTGTACACCGTCACCATGTACTTATACAAATGTGTAAAAATTGTAGGAATTACCCATTATAAAAAACGTTTTAAACAAATTCAGATGTGAGGTATCGAGCATGTCATTGATTGTCATATACTTTAATACAATGACAACATTGGAATGCTTATTGTTACCAGCCAATATATTAAGCCTTGACCGGGTTTGGAATTTCTGTTTAATAATTAACACATAATTTCAAAGTAATAGCGTGATCTCTGGCGAGCTGAATAAAAGTACGGTGTGTAGACTGTTAATTTAGAAATGCTTTGGTCATACTTGACGGAATGACAAAACACAAAAAAGTGATTTCTTAATACAAAACATACTTTATTAATCTGACTTGACCGTATTGTTTTCTATAATCTGTGCTGCGTGTACTTACTCAGAGTAAATCAGAGGTTTACTTTTACTGTATTTATGTACGTGTTTTAATTCACGCCGTATGCACATCAGCTTACTGCACTACCAATGGTCAATAAATTATTAATGCAAACTCAATCTTTGACGTCGCAGTAACTTGGGGCTGAATCCAACCAGGCCCAACCAGGCAGTCCAGCCCATATCAGTGTATTGTTATATTAACCTACTGTGAGGCCAGATAATGCCATTTTCCAATGTTCAATTTGTTTAGCCGTCAATTGACTTATTAATGCAAGAGTCTCTGTTGCATGAAAATAAAAATAAACAGTAAACGTATTTTAAGAACACAAAGCTTTGATGCTACTTTACAGTCGTTTTCTTACTGAACAAGTAAAATATTCGATTGAATTCACTTTTATGTCGTTTGTAAATATCATTCTTAGTTCGGTTATTTAAGCTGACTAAAGGCGCTTACTGTTAGTTGTCTCTCTTTTATAAGATCATTTTATCTTTACACTCGTTCTTGTTGAGAAATGACTTTAGTCAGTGAGATGTTGGAGCGCTTCTTAAAGCAGATTTCAACAGCATTGTATATGCTTTTGTCAATTGACCGCTCCAAGGCAGTACCTGTTGATGTTCTCTATTTGTCTAATGTCTTGACACATTGTTTTGCCACTTGTAAAGTAAACTTGTGTGTTCGAAAAAGTATCTGATAGTAGTTGATTTCTTTTTATTTGGCAATTCTCCTGTCTTTTAAATTTCACATATGGTGAACATTAAATGCTGGGTCTGACCATACGTCTTGGTTTTCATGCGGTGAAGTGGTTAGGAAAACGTCTGAGATTTCACGTTTGGTCACGTATACCCTAAAGTCATTGTACACCACGACTTTCTTTGAAGCTGGTGAAAGGATATCGTTGAAACAAACGTGTGGTTCTTTCAAAACATATTTGATTCCGGGCTACTGTTTGATTGCCTTATCTGTCTTATCAAACCTGTTTTAAAATGGAAACTAGTGTGCGAAAAAGAAATGAACACGATAAGAAATCATGATGAAAATAGTCTTTTCAATAGCGAAAGAAGCATTTGTTGGACAGGATAGCATTGCGAGATTTTTTTTAAAATTCCAAATCATGTTTCGGTCTTGAAACAAGCTTAAACGATATGGTATACCACTAAGTAATGGTATGATATACAATAATGTAAGACTCGACAAAGGGGAGACCTGTAGTATTTAACATTTCATAACTCCGTTCATTTTCAGAACATTGCAACACTTGACAGATAATCAAAACACATTAACCGATTAAACCGACAATGTTACAGTGGCTTCAAAGTAATCACATGATCTCTGGCGGGTTGAACAAAAGCTGCGTGGGCACATTGATACGATGAACAAACAGTGATTGTTATACCTGACAGTATGAATACATACAAGCCATGTATTCTCGAGAAATAAGTTATTTTTTGGATATAAATATCGTTGCATCATTGAATAAAGGGAAATGGCAAACATGCATTTTTGTGATTGTTATCGCTATTTTGTACTGTCTTACAAGAGAGGTAGTGCTCAAAATCGTTCTACTTAGACTTAAGTATGCGTTAATGCAAAGATTATGCCCACATTTCCCAAAACGCTCGTAAGATATTGTTACATGTGTTTAATATAGGCGAGTAAAGGACTAATGCATATATGTACATAAGCAACCTGGCTATTTATCTGCATTTCCCATTTGAACAATCAGGATATTTATATTTCTATATGTAAATGCACATTTGTTCAATTAAGAGGTTCATTTTAAGTTTCAAATGCAATGTATTGACCAGAGGATTATTGCTAAACAGTCCAAAATGCAAAAGTAATTATCTCAATGTAAAAACAGAAGAAAACAAGAAAGAAACACCTGTCTCGAGCCTGAAATCCGGACTTTTTGGGATCCAGATAATGAGTATGCGGATACGCGTGATTTAAAACTTCATACAATCTATGGTTTAACTATATGAATACCTATATTGAATACGATTGGAACATTAGAAAACAGTGCATCAAACCTTTTAATAAATAAAATTGTCTACTTCATGTAGTTGCGTATCATTTTTACGAATTGGCAGATCAGTATTCCGCTTGTTTCAAAAGTGTGCGTTTTGACCACAACAGCCAGGGAGTACCCCAAATGGAAATGCTGTAAAATATTATAATTTCCAAAAAAAATAAAATGCAACAGGATTTTATTTCAAGTAGGTCTGTCGTGGTAAACACGAATCCGGTTTGGTGTTAGGTAAATCTATTTAATTTCAGTTACTTACATTAATCCCTCTCGACTGACCTCACCCTGGGATGGACCAGTTCTCAGGTTATGAGTTCCTGCAGTAAATTGTTATCCTCTATGACTAACATCACGTGGTCAGTTTTAGAATTCGATATATTAATAAACTCAAAGCACTAACTACTACGAATAAAATCGTTATAATAAATTTCCCACAATTCGCTAACTCGGCGTACAATCGACGGAAAGTTCGAGACACTTTTATTTAATTATTAATTTAAGTAAATACTAATAAAAAACTGTGCTAGATAACAACATCTAACATTTTTCGGTCTATCCGATCTATGATATGATATATTACTAGAAATATATCACCTGTCACCTTCAACGGAACAGGGGATTTAAGTAAAACAGCATTTTAAACATTCCCCGGGACGAATCATACAACCTTATGTGGGTGGTTTAAAGATGATCGTGGACATTATTATTTCAGCGCTCTTGTTACCTTCGGGATGAAAACCTTTATCCTGCGAATGGAGCATAGACATAACAATGCTATTTCAAAGAGTCCGCTATAAACGTGTATAAGAAATATCGGCCAAAAAGTTTAAATGAAACATTTAAAAGTAATATCTGTGTTCATATACGAAACTATACATATCCCTATTACATATATCAAACAACAGCCCACAAACACGTCAAACGAATTCAATTTAATGGAGTAGATATTAGTCATTGAACACATATAAGCGTTCTAATGGAATATACCTAGGCTACAACAAGTACCTTTATTGCACTCAAATATGGCGTGTTTTCGGTCGTTCAATTTAAATGCATTTAATTTGCTTGCTGGGTTTGCAATATAGTATACATTGCTCTTCACTGTTACGTTGCAATTTTCACATTGTGACTGTCAAGCGAATAACTTTATCATGTGCCCTTTTCAAATGTTAGTGTATGTTTTAATGCCGGTAGGATCGCTGTAATATTTTCTTATTTATACAATACGGCGTACTTGTTGATGACGACATTTGTACAATATTTAACTTCATAGTTTTAGAAAATGACTCAATCGGCGAAGAAACCAACGCAAAGATTTATCAGCAATTCAATTTTCATGGGATACCCCCTTGAGAATAATTCAAAACAAAGACTAAGGTATGAAGAGACGGGGTTGAACGTACAATCTGATAAAAATGTAGACCTTACAAATTCATAAATAGGCTAATAACTCTGAGACAATGTAATACCGTTGAAGGGACAATGCTATCAAGATGATCACTGCGATTACATTCATCAGTTTTGTATTTTAGATTTGGGTTTTTACGATACACCGACACTAGGTCATATAACGCCGATCATGTTTTGTATTACAAAACATATTATTATGGCTGCCGGTTCTATGTGTGTGTGTGCTTTGTCTGCCATTATAACCTTCTGTTAAATCAGCTGTCGTGCATGCTCGCAATGAATGGTCTTTTGAAATTTGACTTCTACAATAACACATTTCAAGGTGAAATACGAAGGACACTGATTTGTTATTCCCGTTTAACCTCTGTTCAGTACTGTATCCGTCAGCATATAATTTACAACAAAAAAATATTTTGAGTTGACCTTAACATTTTAAAGGGTGCCACTTAAAATGAGTGCAATAGCTTCGTACTGCCAAGACTTGGATCGTGATATGTTAAACATAACGTTGGTTAATAATAATGCTCATTAGAAACAGCTACGTCAGAATTTCATAAATTCAGACAAAAATGGCAATATCAGTCCTTGAAACTAAATACAGTACAGCTCAGGAGAAACGTCCAAAGTACGATGATTTGTGGAAAACACACCACGTTTTGCTGAAGTGGAAACTAAACAATGGAACCACTTCGCTTGAAAATTGTGTGAGTGAAGTCACTTCGCTTATGGACTAAAATATAGTCACTTCGCAAAAGTAATATCTAGTCACTTTGCATAGTTTACAGCTACTAGAAATGGAAAGACAATATGAAAAAAGTTGTTTTACAGCAAAGGCGGACATAATTACTCCCGCCACTTTTCAAGGCTGTTATGCGCCCGGTAATGGATTTAAAAAGAATACTATAATTATAAGCAACATCTGGAACGTAGAAGCAGTAGTAGTATTAGTATTGGTAGTAGTAGTATTAGTAGTAGTATTAGTAGTAGTAGTAGTAGTAGTAGTAGTAGTAGTAGTAGTAATAGTAGTAGTAGTAGTAGTAGTAGTAGTCTTAGTAGTAGTAGTTGTTGTTGTTGTAGAAGAAGAAGTAGTAGTAGTAGTAGTAGGAGGTGGAATAGAATCACCACTATCATCATCAGCATCATCATCATAAACATCATCATTATCATCAGGGTATGTTTTTTCCTATTTTTAAAGCAACTTAATACGCGGCCGTTGATATTCAAAGATCTCAATTTCAACCAGTAATGCGTATTCGAATGTCCGCATGACTAAATACTGCTCACAACTTGTGTTATTACAAATAAATATCTAATAAAAATCTGAAATAATTTATTGTCATAACTCTATTTAAAGGAAAACAAGCAATTGATCATTACAGGTATATGTTAAAACGGATAACAATGATCTGACAATATTCTTAATGAATAAATAAATTAAATACAGTCGCAAACATATAAATTGCTATCAAACGCACACATCGCTTAAGCTGAACACGGGAAGGGCGCGCTGCTGGACAAACTTCTTCAATGTGCATATGCGTGCATTCATGATCCTGTTTAGCCTTTCGGATAGCACTTATTTCATCAGCAAAAATACAATTATTTTTTTCATTGTTTCACAATAAGACAATATAATATTAAATTTGTAACAGAATAAAAGTTTCATAATTGCATTCCTGACTTATGGATAAATATGCTTAGGTAAGGTTTGGTCCTCTTTTTACACAAACATGGATTAAGCTATTTAACATCATGCATATCCGATCGAACATTAGACTTATGAGAAAAAACACATTACATCGCCACAATGATGCATACACAAGTGATAAGAAGTAAAAACAAAAGCAACAGTATCTGTCCCCTTTAGATTTATTAAAAAAACGGAGGAAAACTATTGTTTAAATATAAAACTACATATTTCCTAAAAGCCTGTGGATGCACTTTTCGTGGCCCAGTGGATTTTATTACAATGCATAAATGTTAGTCCCAGGGAACTGAGTTGGGAGCTTATTACATAATACAATCTGCAATATACCACCAGGTAATCATTGTGTAATGCATCGATTAAATTAAAATGTATTTAAATTTTATATAAAATAACAATGCACACAGTAGAGCAATGAATACTTTTTCATATACATTAAAGCTTTGTAATTATTATTTCTTTATTTGATAAAATTATTTTCTGTGCACTCTTATGAAGATCGTATGGACATAATCACATTCGTTTATTTGTCTAGCTCGGAAAATAACTAATTCCATTACACATGTTTAACGTGTATGAATCCACTCCTGTAAAGATTGTTGTCCAGACAGGAAAATGGCTGGATCTTTTTGTCCGTCTGTAGATACCATGTAGTCCACTTCCTGGATCGACCGCGAGACCGCTCAGGGCATTGACCGTATTACCGAAGAGAGCAAGGACACGATGGACCTCATTGCGCAATTCAGTCGTCTGTATTATACCGACATCCATTTTTTGGGGGTGGAGGAAGACCCGAGACAAATTTCTGGGTAGAAGCCCTGGCGCACCGCAGGTCAACTGGAAGGCCTTCCAACATTAATCCTTCGCCCCGAATGGGACTCGAACCCACACGGTGAGAGTCTAAGCAGTCAGTGGAATTATAAATCGGCGACTCTACAACTACGCTTCAGGCGCCCCTGTATTATTTAAAAGGGATTTAGAAATTGAGCAAAATCTTGAAATAAATATCGAAACTAAATATTTAGTTTCTACTTCAAAGTTTATGTTTTATGGTCATAGTTTATGTATATTAACTATAATTTTAGAGATACATCAGGCAACATGTATACAGCGATGATTCAGCTAATGCTTTACAACTTACTATTTCAGATCGGCAATATCAATCAATAAAATCATAGCACATATGTATTTTAAGAATAAATTATTTATAATAAAAATAATAATAAATATATAATTTCGGCGTACAATCGTTGGAAAGTATGAGAAACTTTCATTTAATGATAACCTCAAATCCTGTAACACTTACATTTCTAGAAGCTCTGTTTGCTTTTTTTCAGAATGTAAAGATCATTTAAATAATAATACTAATAATAATAATAATACTACTACTACTACTACTAATAATAATAATAATAACAATAATAATAATAATAATAAAAATACTACTACTACTACTAATAATAATAATAATAATGATAAATAATAGTTATACTAATAATAACAATATAAAGTTATTCGTAATAATATGAAAACAATTGTAATATTTATATGTCAAGTGTGTTTGAAGGTTTTGTTCACCTCCATCTAATGCCGTGGCTGGTTTTGTGTTTGCGGCAATGACACTCAACACTAAAACCAACTTAATTCACACCAAAGTAAAAGAACGCCACATTGCTTAAAAGCATTTTTAGAAAAAAAAAACAATGATGGGGATATATTCTCTTTCCTTTATAAACATCGTACATACTAATTTGACCTCGACTGGTGCATTAAATCTCAAGAAAGGACGATGAAAAAGAATTCTTTATGATCTCTGACCGGCTTAGGTTTCAGTCATTGTCCAACTGTATTGTTGATTATTTCTTTATGAACACTTCACTTATTTCGCTAAGCTTCATTGGGCGTGTATGCAGTGTTAAGAAAGTTTTGATTTAGGACAAATGTTTGGATTTTGGCAAGGTATACAGTAGCTATATTTTTATACACATAATACTACTTAATTTACGGTGCACCAAAAGAAATGAACAATAAGTTCTCAACTTGGAACATTGAACTCAGAGGTTGGGAAGAACTATTCTTAGTTACCTTTTATAAACAATAGTTGCACGTCTCCTTTTGGTGACACATTGCACCGTTGAGATTTTTCTTACGATTAAAGGTGCTGTCATGGACTTTGCCTATGTTTAATACTTGTAAAACATCTTACCTCTGTTGTGTGCACTATTGATGCATGAACTTATGGTTTACATAAAATAAAGGTTGTTTATAACATTCCCGCAATTGTGAGACAGGTCGAATGGTGAAGAATATCGCTTTAAATGACCATTATTTTCAAGTCTATAAATAAGTCTGATGAGAACTTCAGCTAAAGTAAATACCGACATCAGAGCTGACTACCCGAATGATAATGTATCGTGATTGCAAATGTAAGTTGTTGCGTGGATTTCTTATGTTAAAACTGTTATTTGTCCGAGGGCAGGTGTCTTAGCCAAAGGCCGCAGGTCCAATACTATTGACCCGAGGACAAATAACACGGTCAATCTCAAATCATATATGTTTGACAATTTCATTAAATAACTTCATGCACTTATAATATTTCACATTTAATACTTCGTTTTTCAATTAATGTCTCAAGATACATGTGTGTGTGTTTGTGAAATCTACACGTTGTAAATGTATAACAATTTCGGTTAAACACTACAAATTCATGCCGTGAATGTTTGAAAACTGAGAATATTTTGCTACATAAATTTATACAACCTGTCGGCGTCTACACATAGACCGAATTAAAACAAAATGGGCTCTATTTCCCAAAGCTTCTTGCTGCAATCTATATCATTAGCCAATCAAATTATTCAAATGCGGGCTTTATATCATTATCACTTTTCGGAAGGTGTTTTTCATAGGATTAATACCGTATAGCTATTTAATAAATTGTATAAATAGACGAGCATACCTTTATTACAGGCATACTATACATATAATAATAGGATGCGAGGTTAGCACTATACACCAGAGATCCCATGCGTGAATATTGATAACAGTTTTACCTTATTACGGACGAAAAATATCTGCAGAGAGGATAGTCAGACCACTCATGGCAACATGTTTTGTGTTTCCTCGTTAGAATGCAGAAGATAATAACCACTTACTAGAAAAGAAATAAAACTTCTGACATGTACATAACTAACCACGGTTAATTTTACATATACATATATATATATATATATATATATATATATATATATATATATATATATTATATATATATATATATATATATATATATATATATATATATATATATATATATATATATATATATATATATATATATATATATATATATATATATATATACATATACATATATAGGGCGGCTATTTGGACATGTTTTGTTTTTAAATCCACGTACAATTTCAATATAAAAATAATAAATAATCCCGATTTTCATACTTTAATCTGATATGATTTTATATTTAATACTTTAGGATACTTTTTTTGCAATTCATGCCCACAAGTTATATATATAGCAAAGGTTCATGCCATTTAATTCAAAATTATTTACACTTTGTCGAACATTATTTTAACGAAGTAGCGTGCTTTGGTTATCTAAGTATTATTAGCTTTTAAAATAACAATAATAAAATGTGAACGTCGTTGACGTATTTGATAAGACATTTAATTCTCCGACCTAAGTACTTTTTCTTTATTAAAGAAAACAACTGATTCAAATGTGTGCATGAACAATTAGACTGCTGTCATTGTTAACAATGGGTTTTACTTTGGAACATGGTATGAGATTGACGGAGCGCAAACTTATTATTACTAAACCAAAGACGTAATGAGGTTTCAATGAGGCAAAGCATGTGACTTTTGACACTTTTACAAAAACAAATGCAAAAGCAAGGTAGCGTGAATAGGGATCAATATATATCTATACCTATCTCAGCATACTTGGCTGCATTTGTTAACTAAAGGTAAACATGAGCTTTTGCTTAAACACAATTTACTGAATTACTTATTTTTAACTGATTCGGCTTGTAACATAATATTGGACAGGGCATTGGCTTATAAAAAAACATTCAAAAGGCTTTAGAAAGAAAAATATTAAAAACATGCATAATTCACACTAAGTTCGCCACGCATGTTTAATATGTAAGTTTGCAGAATGAATTAATTTATAGTGTATATATTTCGAAATTTATTAGGCCACTACATGTTTGATAACAACGAAAGAATAAACAAAAATGCATCGCTTTAGTTAAATAGTAGAATTGACAGTGTGTCAAACCTTGTGTATAACTAGAGGTGTTCACAAATTACTTAAACTGCTAATTAAACTGTTAGCGTTATGTTGACATAATATTTAATGCCTACATACTAGTACATGATTTGTGTGAAATGTTCAAGTAGTCAGAAATCAAAACCTTGACATAAGATGTTAATTTTGGAAACAAAAAGTACACACATCCCATTGTGTCGATTATTCATTTATACTCTAAAATGAAACTGAGTTATACTTCTACATACTTGGCTTGATTGTGTAATATAATATATATATCTAACCGCATCGCCATACACTCTTGTGGTGAACATTAGAGAGATTTCGATCTCTTCTTGATTTCCTATCTAAGATGATCGTCTTACACTCTTGCGGAAAGCAGTGAAAAGAGGTCGATCTTTGATTGTTTCCAAACCCAAAAATTCTTACCGGATACGTCATTTCATTTAAAGTTGCGTCACTGGAATTCTTTATTTTGGAGTAAATAAATTGTAAAGTTGTATCGCCTCTGGCTGTCATTCATGTAATTGCAGCTGTGTTCAATGTAGCAGAAAGTGACTTTTAGTTCAGACCAAACACAACCCCTAATACAACTATCAGTTGTTTGTTGGTTTGTTTGTTTCTTGAAGTAGATATAATGTTGCCTTCACTGTGTTTAGCATGCCGTGAACACATGGCATTATACTACACCCATTCACATTATCCTGACACCGGACCAACCAGTCGTGGAGCTACGATAATATTTGCTTGAGCGTTAGCAAGTGAGCTATACAGCTATACATTGCCATGTTTTATTACTTTGGTATGTCGCGGCCCTGGTAGAGAATATTGTTCTATACTAAAGAACGTACAACGAACACTAACCGTGTCTATTTGTTTTGTTTTTCGAAAATACATTGTAGCGACCAATTATGAAAATTATAGCAACGTCCAGCTTTTTGGTGGAGAAAGACCTCAGACAAATGCCTGGTAGTCTTTCCAACATCAAGTCCTTCGCCCCGAACAGGACTCGAACCCACGCGGTGAGAGGCCAAGCAGTCAGATGAGTTACAAATCGGAGACTCTACCACTACGTCACTACGTCACGGGCGCCCCCTAACCGTGTAAAACTTTTACAATTCTGCTTCGACCAAATTACGTAGCAAACTATTGAGTTATGTTATTGATCGTTTCTGTGCAAACTATTTTAGAAGTATGAAAAAAGTAATAATAGCAGCATTGCAACATTAGAAACAAGTATTCACAACATCATGCAGCCTTTAACAACGTAGTATCTGCTTTAAAACGTTAAAATAAATGTTACATATGTATATAATTTTCATGCGAGTTGTTGAGAATGTATTTTACTTTAACTTCGAACATTCTTAGTACAAATACGTTCCACCTCCCAGAAATTTGAGGGTTCGACTCCCACCATTATATCTTCATTTATATTGTTTGTATCACAATGTTCAATTGTTTTTTCATCGATTCATCTATTCCAATTGATAATCTAAAATCAACAACTTAAAGGATTCACTTCAATCAGCTACTGCCCAGTTTCGTCTTGACGGCACTACGTGGCGGACAAGTATCATTTGCCTGGAGGAAATAATTAAACATAATCGGTTGGTATTTCATAACGCTATTATGTTACCATGTTCATTTGCACACAATGACAGGACCTGTAACAAAACACTCACTTACTGATAACACAATATCATATACCAACGTAACGATCCCTGGATGACTTAGGAGAAACAATGTCCGACAATATGAATGCATTGGCAACGTATTTCCCATTGTTCATACCTTATCTTTAAATATATTAACACTTGACGGGGTTTAGAATGTATGTTAACTAGGTGGAAAATGATTTCAAAGTAACATGATCTCTGGCGAATTGAACAATAGCTGCGTATACAATTGGCATCTTCATATTTTACATAATTCCAATATACAAGTCATTGTTTTCTTTAGACAAAAATACTCTTTTGATCTGACTTGAACGTATCGTTTTATATACATTGTTCTGGGTGTACTTATTCAGAGTAAACAAGGGGTTTAATTATACTATATTTTGTAAGTGTTTTAAGGAGCACACAAACTTCAAAACAGATTTGTTATTTCTGTATGACTATCACAGTGAGTAATTTAGGATGTCAACCCACCTCAGGATAACTGTTTACTAGGTTATCAAATGTCAAAAAGAAAATATACTATGGATAAATAGTACAAATTAATAAAACGCCATCAATAGTTTTCAGTCATGCTGGATGCACATCCGCTTACTGAAATACCAATGGTCACTAAAATACTAATCCAAACCCTATCTTTGACTTCGCAGCAACATGGGGCTGAATCCAGCCAGACAGTGCAGACCACATAAGCGTTTTGTTAAAAAAACTTCTTCTGTAAGGCCAGATATGCCATATTCCAATGTACAATGTGTTAAGCCGTCGATTGACTGACGGCAATATCCTCTGTTAAAAGAAAATACAAGTAAACAGTAAACGTATTTTAAGAACACAATGCTTTTATTATCTTACTGTTTGTCAATCGTTTTCTTACTGAAAAGTTTAGATATTCGATTAAATTCACTTTTATGTCGTTTGTAAATATTACTCTTAGTTCGGTTATTTAAGCTGAATAAAGGCGCTTACTGTAAGTTGTCTCTCTTTCATATGATATTTTTATCTTTACACTCCTTCTCGTTGAGAATTGTCTGTAGTCATTGCGACGTTGGAGCGCTTCTTAAAGCAGATTTAAACAGCATTGTCTATGCTTTTGTCAACTGACCGCTCCAAGGCAGTACCTGTTGATGTTCTCTATTTGTCTAATGTTTGCACGCATTGTTTTTGCCACTTTTAAACTACACTTGTGTGAGCGCAGAATTATCTGATAGTAGTTGATTTCTTTGTATTTGGTAATTTTCCTGTCTTTTTTACACTTGTCATTTGTTTTCATATATGGTGAACATTAAATGCTGGTTCTGACCCTACGTCTTGGCTGTCATGCGGTGAAATGGTAACCCAGACGACTGAGAATTTCACGTTTGGTTACGTATATCCTAAAATTAGTGTACATCTTTGCTTCCTTTGAAGCTGGTTGAAGGATATCGTCGAAAAAAACATGTGGTTGTTTCAAAACATCTATGTTTCCAGGCTACTGTTTGATTGCTCTATCTGTCTGATTAAACCTGTTTTTAAATGGAAACTAGGGTACGAAGAAGAAATGAGAATAGTAAGAAATTAGGATAACAATAATCTTTATGGCGTCATGTTCAATAGAGAAAGAAGAAGGTTTAAAGCTTTCGTGTAAAGAATATATTGAATTATGTATATGGCATATTGTTAAATCTCTTATCAATATGCATTTGCTAGCTAAAGATTTTTTATACTAAACAATATCGCGTTTCCAAAGCTCGTTGCAACTGCCGGGAATTTGGACAGAATTTGACCAAATTTAGGACAGTACCATTAACCAAGGTGATCTTCGATTTTCTTACCGCGCTGAATATTCAATCAATGTTCAATGCGTACCGAAAACTACTTGAAAAAATCCAATGTGCCATAATTACATCGGTGTGCGTTTTTAATTCAGAACATGATTTTTTTATAAAAATGTCAGTGAGTTGGTCTGCTGCTATATTCAGTATGTTGTCGTTGATGATTGTGTACTTATCTAATTCGCTCTAATCCACTATCATTGACGCTGCATTTCACATATTAATTTCATCGTTTTCCATCTATTCAGTTTTATTTTCAGCCATGTGCAAACGGGTTATTAACAGAACAGAACAGAACAGAACATATCTTTATTTCGTACCATGTATTACAATGCAATACAGCATGGGGAATTGAAATACAATAAATATAACACATAAAACAGTTCCGGTCAATGGAAAGAGTGAAAGGGATAGAGGATAGAGAGAAGGATGAGAGATGTATATAAAGAGAGAATGGAGGGAGGAGCTTAGATCAGACATAAATAGTGTGTTAATAATTGAGTCAAAAATACATGTATACATAGGCTATAAGAATGCGTGTCAGAATTTCAACAAGTGTCTTTCGGAACAGCTAAAGGAAAATAATTATAAGATAGATAGAGTAGATAAGTGTAAATAAGACAACAGTTGGAAACGACGAAATATTTACAGAACGATGTTTTAAAAGCAAACTATATAACCAGACCAACCAAATCTTAATATGACGTTTGTTTGTTAATCTCATTTATTTTTCGTAATTGTGTTTCTTCAAATTGCATTTTTTTATGGGACACCTTTTTTGCAAAACATGTTATTTTAACATTTACTTCTTTACCCTGTTTTCCTTAATTTTACTTTTTAACTTTCATAACATTTTGGGAGTGGAATAACAATCAATCATTTTGGGTTGGTATTTTATTGAACAGTGAACTGGAATAACCAGAAACAGTAAAGTTATAACACTCGGTTAAGATAATAATGAACATATCTGCGAGAATAGAGAATATCTGTCAAATTATAGAGCAAACATTTCAAAATACAATCGATTATCCGCATCAGTCAATTTAGGTGGATGTATGGCATTACACGTTTGGTTACAAAGAAGTTCACGATGCAACAACATCATCGAGTGTGTGTACAACTGTCCAAAGTTCTGATCCAACCAAACACACACAAACACAAACACACACACACACACACACACACACACACAGAGAGAGAGAGAGGGGCACGCACGCACGCACATACTCGTATTAAAGTTGGTAAAAAACAGTTCGGACAAAACTACATTCTCTAAAAAAAACAAGTTCTACTTACCTGATACGATCTTGCAAAATGTTGTTTACTGGTGCCTTCAATTTGTGCAAAAAGTGAAGCCCTACTTGCCATTATGTACAGGCATTACCTATCTGAGCCACACTGCGAAGATATTTAATTTAAACCACATTTCATTTTACTTTTGAGATCGCGTTATATGTCATGCTTTGTAAACTCTAGAAACTCTGTTAGCGTCGCAGTCTAAAGGTTTGATAAAGAGATTAGCGTAATTAATTATATGATGATTACTGTAATTACCAAGAGCTGCAAAAATAGTATGACGATTTATTTTTATAGTAATATAACAGATATATGCCCCAGGCTCGTCATGATATTGCATTTAGTTAAAATCTGTTACAAGTATACATGTAAATACATCTTATTTGTACAGTATTTTTCGATCTTTGTAAACTGTCCTTTACCATTTTTTACAGCGTATTAAAATCATTACATTCATGTATTTCTTGTCCATTTATGTTCACGTGACAAGGCTTATAAAGACCTAAACAATAAAATCATATATAACGGACTTAATTTGCGCATTGCATGTTAAGCCCAACAAAATATCGGATATGTTAATATCTAGCAAATGTAAAGAAAAGAAAAGTTCTTTTATTTAAAGCGGCGAGTTGTCGACGTATGTAAACAAACTTGGTCCTGTACTCTAATATAAACAACCAGACAATACTATCAGCATATATATTATTTATACAGGACATTGAAACAGTATTTTGAAATAAATATTGACGCAAAATATCAAGTAGTATCGAAGTTCATGTAATGTTGTGATAATATATAGAACAGGGAAATGTGTATATAATCGCATGGGCAACACTTATTAAAAGCATAACACTTATTGCACCAAAAACAATAATAAACATTTCAAAAGTTTTCATTTCTGAGTATAACCTGCGAAAGTACCAGAAATTGTAATCAAACAGTGTAACAATTAAATCTCTGGTAGCTCAATTTGCATGTTTGACTTAAAATGTATAATATTTTTTGTGTTCTTCATCTATTATGAAATTAAATACAAATTTACGATTATATTTTACAGAAAGAAATTACGATAGTATCAGTTAAACGTTTCGTGAAGTGAAGGGCCTGGCGAATAATTTTCGTATATTATTAAATGTCGTTTCTTTTTTATTTCCGACCATAAAAGGGATGCAGTGATGTTTAACATTTACTAACATAATGTTACACGTTTCGATTGAAAACAAATATACTTATAAACACGTTCTTCGTTATTAATGTCATAACCAAGTCCATAAGTAAACATACGTTTACTGTTTGTAAAAATATACTACTACTACTACTACTACTACTACTACTACTACTAATAATAATAATAATAATAATAATAATAATAATTCTACTACTACTTCGCTACTACTACTACTACTACTAATAATAACAATAATAATAATAATAATAATAATAATAATAATAGTCTCACGCCAGAGCTGCCCGCTTTATGTATGTGGTAAACATATCCCTTACTAATATCTACCTTTTGAGGACAAGCGTGAATACATACTAAAGCCTACATGCATGTCTATTGGGGAAAAAAATTCGAACATATCAATAAATAGATTGTGGTGTTGAAAATTGATGCGGTTGCATGCAAAAACTCACGGGATTGCTTACTTAACTTGTCCAAAGTTATTGCGAATATGAGGTGCGTACAGGAATGTTGGTAGGTGTCCTTACCCAGGCCACGGGGCACAAGTCTTTTGTTCGTATTCAATACCTTATAAAGACAATGTACAGGTTTTAAAGCCCGATCCAACAGCTCAATTTACAACAAAGGGGATCGACTTTAAATACGTTTATTCATGCCAGTGAACAAAGACCTCTCAAAACAAAGGCGCTTAACGATGAATACACATTCAATGAGACATTGGACTAATTTTTACACTGTCGTTGTTGAACGCAATATGCACTCCAACAGTTAAGAATAATACGTCTAAACCTTTTTAAAAATATTTAAGTTCTCACAGTATTAGGTAAATTATACACAGATTTGCTCTGGCAGCAAAACGTATGTTTTACCCCAAAAAGGAGGCTTACTTTTTCAACAATAGATCACACATCCGCTTGGAAGAAAACATATTTATGAAAGTAGTTATTCGCACTAGGATACATTTACCGTTCTAAAAGAGCATACTGTTGTTAAGGGGACATAATGCGGAATTTACATTTTTAAAGGGCATTTTTACGTTTGTTCTAAACTATTTTGTTAACATGTAATCATGTTTGAACTTGTGAATTGTAGAAGAAAAAATCAGTACATTGTTGATTGAACATTACGCTTAAAACCATTTAGTTTCAGTATATTTTTCTTGTTTTATATTTGGCGTCAAAGTGTGTGCATATGTGTTATTAAAATGGTTTAAACGTGCAATAATCAAAGTCTTAACACGGTCGAAGTAGATGGTTGTTACTATTGGGATGGAAAAGAAACGTTTCCATGTTTGAAGGGGAAGATAAGATGGTCTGGTTTGAATAGGGTGGGATTTGTTAATTAGGTTTATCTTAGATTTTCTGTCAGAATCTTCCTTCTATAGGTAGAAAGATGTCGTAAAAATGAATGACCAAATAAATGAGAATGCTATGTAGAAAACAAATTAATAACTTATTTCTTAAAGTCAGCGTTGCTATTGTTAGAAATGACGTTCAAAGCTAACAGGGAATGCCTTTCCGCACGATAAATAGAACGACAAGTTAAACAAGAAAAAAGAGTCGTTATCGACTGCGAATTTTCAGGGGAAATTCAAATAATACGCTTATGTTCTCCGTAAAAAAAAAAAAACTAGGCAAAGAGATATAAGAGTTCAATTGCAGGAACGACGAAAAAAGCATATCCATATTGATTACTCATTGATTCATTGTTCGGCATAATGGTTGCCCGCTTAAAACTTGTTTGTGTTAGTTCTGTCGCTATTGTCTTAAATTATTCAGCAGTCTTGTATGCACGCACAAGATGACATTGTGATGTCGATCTTTTGCAGAAATAAGAGTTTAAAGTGAAAGTTAAATCAAGATAAAATCAGGATGATCATATTGCAAGATGTGTACTTGTTTATGCGACACTTTCGGGCAACCGAGCGGAGTTTCACGTAGGTTATTGGAGAATAAACTATTCTTGGGATTGGAGTTGCAGAGAAATTTAACAACGAAAGTTGTAGGCAATGCCTTTCTATTTCCGCTTAATGTGCTTTTCAGAAAATGCATAGTTTTGCCAGCAATAACTAACAATAAAATCATCTCGAGTTCCCAATAATATATATTTTTGAGGCGCCATTGGCAATTGGTTAGAGTCCCTGAATGGTAACTCTTCAAACAATTATGCGTGCGTTCGAAAAACAGGTCTTGCCGTAGATTTATATGGTGAAGTCTCCAGCTGACCTGCGTCTAAGGCCAGAGCTATGTTTGTGCATTCCTTCACCAATAATACACTGGAAGTCTACACCATGCGTTTAAGTGTGTCCATGCGATTGAAAAAATGCATATTTCATCGTACAACTTAATTACAATTTTACTTGAATTATATGTCTAGTGTGATTGTACAGCTAAATCTTATGTCGTGTTTGTATTAATTGTTGATTTGACAGACGAATGTACAATAACAACATATTACTATGATCGCAACGACTTCGTAAAAACGTGGGTACTGCAGTTGTCCTACATGTATATTGAAATAAAATGCTCAACAAGTGTGGTTGACAGTAATACTATCTTTTCGCGTTGTATTTGTTAATTTCATTTTCATTGGCTCTAATATTATATATTACGAGAATGTATCATCAGTTCTACATCATATTAATTACGTTTTGAGAAAATTAAATATTTAGAAACATACGAATAACAAATGCTTCATTTATTTTGCTTTATATTTTTTTTTAACAGGATACACACTTTATCAAGGAATCAGCATTACATAATTTAGACCCATAAAAGAGGATTTTAAAACTTCCCGGGGAATTCCATGTCCCATGCTTTTAATTCCTTATTATAAAAATGGTGCAATCGAAAAAAAAGAAGTAAATTAAGAAGCTGTATCTAAGAACGACATGGTGAAATAGAAAGGAGACGAGGACTTGGAGCCACAGTTTTGGCAGTCGTTATTGGACAAAGTATATTGTATTTAATATGTGAACAAACTCATATAATACATATTAATACATATGTTTATTAAGTTAATGAACACCAATTGTAGCAGATTATAAAATTGTGTTGTGGTCTGTTTTTAGTGAAATTCGTACAACACTTCTATACAGTGTGTAGTTAGTTTGTTTATATTCTTGTTTTATTACGTCAGTTTACACACACATTGTTTGTGTAATCCGGGTGCTTACAGTACAATTATTCAATGTAAATTAGCGTTCTGAGCACCTGTCATTATTTGTTTTTATTATGACAGGCTCATCTTACTACCTTTGAATGTGTTAAAGGCTTTAATGAGGAACAACTGACGAATATCTAGTCAAGAAGCAAACGACTAATCTCCCTTTTAAATAGTTAGTATGTAAATTTATGATAAAATACGTTTTAAAACAATCTTGGCACAAACAAACTTTAAGTTATTAACAACATGAGGATAAAATCGTTTATAATGTGTCTATTCATTAACCACATTGTTTAACAATCTTATTAAACTTGAACTCTGTTAATTTACACGTTTTATGTTATGTTTTCTATCTATTAATCTGTAATTTCACATTTAAAGTGATCTTGTTTATTTGTATCATGATTTTACCTCAAACTAAACGCCGTTGCTAAACTAAATGCGCGTTTGATTTTTGTTTTAACATTTGTGTTGGCTTCCATTTTAGCAGCTTTTACATAACACTATATTTAATAGATCTTAATCAAAAGTAAGTGTCAAGGTGATCATCTTTGACTTTTTATGCAATAATACTTTTCTGTTTTTATTATTTTGTGTGTGTGTTTATGATCTTTTTTTTTTATTTTGATTTCACGTATGACATTGATGTTCACACTTTATTAAACTAATGGTGAGTCGACAACGTTCTATGAAACATTTTAAATAACATTTCTTGACAATGTTGATATTAAATACAACACAAAACAATTTCAACTCAATATTTTTCAGTTTCAAAAATATTTTGTCAAATCAATGAATTAAACAAATTCGAACATTATGTATTATTTTGGATTGTATGGCACATCGGGACTTAATAGGTCATACGGCACCAAACATAATTCATTAAACTATCATATTGCGATATTTCCCTGGAATATAAAGTAAATTACGAAACAAAGTAAAGGACCTGTATGCCTTATTTAATACCATGAACGTCTCTTTAAAATGTTCTCACAATTAACCGCCCCCACCCAGGATACTAAAACACGTTGCCAAACCAGCACTACATATTTTTCGAACGCTTTCTAAATACCTCTGGGAACTGCGCGTTTTACAGTTTTCTTAGTGACAACAGCGCGAAAAGAATGGTTAAAGATGACAATAACAAACTTAAAAATACATCTTTATAATAAAACTTTCCATACATCCATATCATGGCACAAACCCATTTGGACCAGGATTAGAACATTTGTTGGAAAGGTTTATATATTAATTGTATAAATGCATATTGAGATTAAGTGGGAATTTATTAATTATTGTAAGAATATATGAAATAATAGATGCTTAAAGGGTACACGTCAAATAGTTAACTAAAACTAAGAGCTTTTCATGTTTGAATAGATGAACGTCTGTCAACCATTATCTTTGTTGTTGCTGTATTTTTGTTTTGTTTTTTCATTGACATTTGTGATCTTGTCACTTTTGGCGAATTGTCCGGTCGATTGGATCGAAATCTCGGGTTCCTGTTATCTTTACGGACAAAATGGGATGAATTAACCTAAACAGTCGAAAATAGTAATTTAATTTTACACTGATATGCACTGGTACATTCATAAACTTCTTACACATCATATTGCACGCCTTTTAATTGTAGAAACGAACCCCACAATGTAAAAGAAATAAATTCCATTCAAGGTGAAATCCGTAACGTTTTCCAGTTATAACATGAAATGAAATACGAGCTATACGTTTTACTAAGTGATAATGGAGATTCGCCAAATTACATCTAAAAAAACAAGCAGCAATAGCCAAGATGCATAGGTTACATAATTCAAGAAATAAACAGAAGAACGGTCTGTTTCAGTTAGTCTACACCATTCTTATCGTCTTATTTACATATGACAAGACGGTGTCCTTTTCTTCTGAGGACGTCCGTGTAACTTGAGCATATACTGTCATTGATACAGTCACTGTGTTAAGGGTGTTACAAAGACGTTTTCTTTTCTACAAACACTAATAGTAGATTGTACATTACGCCAATGTTTTTTTCCTGAAATAAAGGATGAAAAAGAGAATCTTACTAGTGCAACTTTTTCAACAGTGTGCATCAACCTTTAAAATACACACAATCATGCAAAAACGTGTTCTTCTCACCTGTTTCAGTGAAACTTCCCTGCAGGATAATAAGTATTCTTATTACTTTTTATTTCAATTGTGCAATATGTTTCTTAAACTACGTAATGTTTCTTTGGATAGCTATTTTATAGTGGTTACTTTTTAGATTTAAACAGCTACGTTAGGGTCGGGCGTGTTCTGTTAACATCTTACCGTATCTCTTAACCAAAACATAATTTGATTGACCTCAAACATTCGTGAAAGCGTACTACGGCACTGCAATAAGCAATAGCAATTAAAAGCTTAAATATTGCAAAACACCGTAATATATACGTTACTTCCACTAAATATTCTTTTGTGCGACCCATGGCGTTGAGGAAGAGTGGTTGACGTGTTAAAAATAGAGTTAGGAGGCATTCATAGGCTTACAAAACTATATGCTAGGAAGAGTATCCGTTGCAATAATAAAACGAATGGCATAAATGACGCATTGAGCTACAAAATTCATTTCCATTAACACGTTTAATGAATTAGACGTGTTCGACCATGACCATTCCTTTAGTAAACGTCTACTGTGAGCCAGTAGAAGTCTGACTTGAATGTTCTGATTACATTTCATTTCGAACTTGCGTTTACGTTAATATGTCTACTCATCAGTTTCAAAGCGCAGATATAAGATTAAACCTTTATCCGTAAACCCTTCGGCGGTACCCGTGGTCAAGTGGGATAAATGTCAACGCAAACGCAATTTCGCAATGAAATCCTTTATCTAATAGTCAAGCCAATGTTTACATATAAGGACCATGACCCGTTACTGCTACACATTTATACCCGTAGTCAGCTGCGAAATATAGCCGTAGGTGACTGCAAAATGGGTAAACCAATTTGGCAGATGGATGAGAACCTAAACTTTTCTAGTATGTTTGTACAGGTAGCAAGGTACAAACTGCTACTCCATGCAGCTGTTAACATTAATGACTTTATGTGCACATTTATACAACTGTACACAGTATGTCACGTTGCGCTTTATGATTATTATCTGGGATAGGTAGAGTCTGGATGTTCTGCGTTAAACGTATTAAGTTTAAAACTTTATCGTACTGAAGCCAGTTCGAACTTCATTTAAACTTAAACAAAAATGAAGATTAATTTACAAATCCTTGTAGCATAAAAGTGTAGGTAAAAAGACGTACACATATAATCAGATGTAACAAGCACGAACGTAAATATTCGAAATAATTATAGGGTGTAACTATTACATTAATAACATATCTAATCATCATAATATATAAACTATTGCTAAAGGGAGACAACACTTGTATTCCTGCGAAAAAAACACAAAAGGTATCCGCCCTTTATTTTCCTTTCAAACATTAATTCAAACACAATGTATCTTGTGATTTTATCAAATAAAAGCCATCTATTAGTTCAAAATCACCTAAATAAAAGCAGATAAAACTTATTACATGCGAAAACATAGCTCTCCATTTGAAGATATTCAAAATTGGAGCATAGTAGAACGTAAATTAAACCCCGACTGCCATCGATATATATCCCAATATTTGTTTGTGGTGGAAGTCTTCCGACATTGTACGAATCATAATCGCGTACGATCGACTAGATCGTGAAAATGTTGATATTCGCGGTACATGATCATTCATAACGCATGCGCAGTTCATCGCTAGCGCAATGGCGAATGTATAAACATGGCCGTGCTGAATCGAAAAGCTTGTTTGACTGATCTGAAGAGATAGTGTCGATAGAAAAATGAGCTAGGATAAAAAATAAGACAGAAAATTTCAACAGAACTTGAAGCAGTCGTAGGACGAAAGTAGGAAAAGGATTGTATGCAGCTGGTTCAGCTAGACGCGATCAGCATACAATAAGTAGGTCAATATTCTACTTTCGCTTTTTCAGTTTCTGAAAACTTGTTAATTGAAATGCTTACCACTAAAGACATTACTAAATGTTGTTCGAACTTCAAGTTACCTTATTACTGCCACTTTATAATAGTTGTTTACAATTAGCAGGTCCCACGGTTATCAAACCAAAAGAAACAGGGATGGATCGGGGGGGGGGCGGTATGCTCCACTAACCAGGTAAAAGAGTTGTGAAAACACATGCATCAAAGCTCAAGTAATGCGTGATATTAAACAGTGGTATATAGTAGAACCTGGATTGTGATTCAGGGTGAACATCTTTTTGCTAGAAGAGAAGTATAGCGGTTTCACTGCAGGGGCGGATCCAGAAAGTTGTGTTGGGTGGGGTTTTAATCAAGATCAATTCAACTTAAGCGCAGTAAATACTAGATGTCTATGCACAGTAAGGGACCCTATCTTCGACCTAAGCAGTCAACAGACAAAATTTAGTTTAAAAGCTTAATATTTCTTAACCTTACATGTATGTGCTTTCACAATTTTACTCTTTTACCCGGTTGGTGGGACACCCCCACCCCCCGCATCCCTTGTTCACTAGTATTAAATTCACTGAGCCTCTTTAGCTCAGTTGTTATTGTGATCTGCTAGAGTTGGGGAGGTCTATAGTTCGAATCTTGAGGAGGTTAACTTTTTCCCGATCCTTTACATTATAAATGAGTGTGTAAACAAAATATTAAATAAACAAATTCAATAAATCAAAATATGTGTGTTCACAGGAAATGAAAACCTGATGCTGAAGATGACCTGATCCAATATGCTAGATGAATTAGTGCTGGAGAATGAAATGCTCAATGACCAATCAGGAAAGGTAAGGGTGAATTTTGTTTCAATCACTCAGACTGTATGATGATTAAATTTAGAAACCTAGAAATGAGATATATTGTAAAATGCAATCAGTAATTGACATCAAGGGTTTGCTGCCACTGGGCTCCCGAGTCGAGTCCTTCATTATAGATGCAACTAAAAGCATCTAATGCACAGCTCATATTTTTTGCTGACTATAAATGCATCACAAAGACACAGAAGTGCTCATGATAATGATGTCCAGCTACAGTGTTGCAGTATGACCCAATACAAATGTCTTGGTAGAGCCATCGGTGTACTGCAGCCCAAATGAATTTTAAGTTAATGTTAATAATGCTTCCATCTTGTCAACTAGACAACAAAAACAGTGCATCTGTCTTATAGCCTCAAAGAATGGTCTGAATACTATATTGACATATTTTGTACTTGAATAAAAAAAGGTTTGTGATTAAATTATAGTTTAAATCTGACACACTTTTTGTTGGTAAAGTTTTTTTTTACAGCTGCCAATATAGCCAGCTTAGTTTTCATTTCATTACCTTATATTATGGCACATTACTGTACATGGTGATTAAATGTAATAACATATTTTACATTGTTTCTGTGTGATTAAGGACACCCCAGGTCAAGTACATGACTTTATCCCGCATGGCATGGGTTTGCATTTCATTGAGTGACAACTTCATAAAATAATTAATTAAAAATATTATTTATTGTCTTTACATGGAAGTTGTGTTGTCTCCCAAATATTCTTTTTAAAATGTGGATTCATAAGAACAACAGGCCTCGTTATTATTATTACTTAATGAACCAAAATGTAAAATATGTTGTTTCTTTTCTTTACTTTGCATACTCCAAAGACACAGAAGTTAATGGTGCGATGATTGTGGGTTGTATATCAACGTAGAGAAAACAGCAAACTGTTTCTATATTATATACTGGTGACTGCTGAAGGCAAAATGATGAGAAGGAAGTTTGATGTGGATGAAAAGGTCGCCACAAAAAAACAAACAAGTTCATGTTCTACAAGAGAAGTTGAATGATAACCTGAATGTGTTCTAATAACTTGCCAAACAAATGGACATTGATTTAACACACAATATTTTACTATCAAAATCATTTTTTGTAAAAAATAAAACAATAACATTAATACTTTTTTTTTTCAATAAGCACAACCTAAATCATGATAATAAGATTAAAACTGCAATTTAGTTGTTCAATCAATCCCCCCTGATATTCACTTGCTTGCAATGTTATTAAAAAAAATAGTTTTCAATCTTCTGTCTGATATGTCTATCACAAATACTCATATTATACTATTTATTATCGTACATAAAGTTGAAAATCAAATAAAAATTAAGCAAATTACATAACAAATTTCATAAAATCTAAATATAAACAAGTACAAGATACAGAACGTTAACATGAAGACAAAATGTCTTATGTCTACTTGCACTCATTTCAATCCTCTTTAACAACCTTATTTAAAGCCCTGACCCTCATCATGACTACATGTATATTGTATGTGCATGTAAGAATTTGATTTGCCATAGTGGTTTAGAAAATAGAACAGAAGAATGTTTACAGCTGTAAAATTGATTTTATTGCTTGCTGCTTACCTTTTAGCATGTAAACATATTGGTTTAAAGCAAATGAGTCTGGCATTTTGTCTTAATTACCTGTAATCTTCTTATACTTACACTACATTGCTATCCAGCTTTTAATAGTATTATTGATTACTTATGTACACGTTATTTCATGTTATTTTAAGACACACGAACGTTTAAAATACAAATGCGTTGTAACTTAAGTCAGGGTGATGTCTTGCAATTGTTTGCCTGGATGTTTATAGTACCTATATAGGAAATTAAAAAGTAATATGGATCACTTGCCTTTTTTTTAATTTCCAATATAGGTACTATAAACATTTGTAAACCCAAACACTAGAGAATCAAAACATTTTGAGAAAATACATGTTTACACATAAACATGAAATAAGCATTTATATAGTAACCCAATGTTATTATTAAATAAATTTAAACAAAAAACATTGCACTAGATTCGTTATACAAACATAGTAAACAATTTTTCATTACTCAGTACAGCACTAGATTCTTTATACAAACATAGTAAACGATATTTCATTACTCTCAGTACAGGTCTGTACTTTCTCCATTTTTTCCTATGTTTATCAAATCATAACTTAAGTGATTTAATACATATGTGTGTCCCTCTAATAGGCGTCATTAAATAAATACTACAATCATAATACAAAAATAAATATCAAGTTAGTATGCACAGATAAGTTATAACTTTTAATCCCTTGCTGACATATTTATGAAAAATGTAACATTCTTAGTACTACACAGTCATAAAGCTGTTCTAAAAACTATTTTTGTAAGGTAAATAATTCAAGTTAGCATACTTATAGTAACTGTTTTACAAAATGAATAACAATTACATTTTTTTCTAAAAGGTATTTTTGTCCTCATAAAAGTAATTGAATACATCAAATGACATGTAACATAATTCAAAATTAATATAGTGACTTAAATCAACAGATACCCAAACACAGGCTAACACTATTCTTTAGATGGTATGTTATATACAAATATGATTTAACAGTCACATTAGATCAGTTTCCTTGCCTATGTTAGAAGGAACACACAGGTCCCTTATTTTTTCACAAATAACAGAGTGTTTGCCTTTCAAGAAGTCAGTATTCTTTGTTGACAGGGGTTTTTGTTCATAATATTGCACTGCTGAGACATCCCTGCCAGGGTAAAGTTACTGTCTTTCCTGAATGATCATTCCATAAGCAATATGCCTTCCTCTGTTAACAACATCCCTTCTTCTGACCGTTTTCTCAAAATCACTAAAACAATAAACCAATCAAATCAAATCAAACACTCTCAATGGAAAAATAACAACATACATATCTGCTATCTTTAAAGAAAATAACTTTTATGACACTATAGTTTTTTTACACTAGTGTCCCCTAATGATACCACACTATCATGTGTGTACACTACTCACGTAATGCAGGCTTTCTACAGCCTCTTTACAAAAATTAAGACAGAAGTAGGGCATGTTTTTACAAAAACGTAGGGCAAAGTAGCAAATTTCATAAGTAGAAAATAGGGCTTAATAAGGAATTTATTACTAGTATCATTTGGAATTACCATTATTTCTTACGTTACTGTCAAGATGTTGTCCAACATAATCCATTGTTCTGTCCATGCTTGAAATACAGGCACCTCTGAGCAATATGTCTGGACTGACTGGCCAAGGGACCATGTTACTTTATAGGCTGGACATTCCAAGGAGTACCCACTAGCACATCTTAACTGCTATTCACAAGAAATGGAGAAACTGAAAATACAAGTAATTACATATTTTGAGGTTCATGTTATATTTTCTTTTCCGAAAGCAAAATATAGGGATAATAGGGCTATTTCTGAAAAAGTGGGGAAAAGTAAGACTCTGTTGAAAAAGTAGGTCAGAAATAGGAAAAGTGGCGACCAGTAGAAAGCCTGTATAATGAGAGCATTAGTAATAATGATGGACAAGCACATTTTCGAAGACTTTGGCATGACATGTTCTATGATGGAACCATGAGCCAACAGGGTTGTTGGTTTTTAAAACTACCATAACAAATATACAAATGTTTCTAAAAAGAAATAGCTGCAGGCTGCATCTAATGGTGCCAAGTCAAAGTTTTACACCAGACAAACAGAACCAAACATGGGTGGAAATCGACACCTATGTATTTAAGTTGTTCTGTAACTATCATGCCAATTAGTGTATTGTTTGTGACTGACAAAACACAAAAAAAGCACTGCAACACTTTGATCCTGACCAACAACAAAATATTTTAAAGGAAAGCTGGTTAATATATATAATATAGTGGTCAGAGGTTAAACTTTATTCCACTATTTATTGTGATTGATCAAGGCCTTGCTGTTTGGAAGAAAAATAGTACAAGAGGTCTATAATGACCCAATATCGCTCACCTGAGTGTCATAGACATTAAGTTACAGAGAGCAAGAAATATCAGCAATGTTTTAACACACCAGAATAATTATTTATTTGGTCTATTGTCCAAGCAACATTATTCAGTCATTTGGAAATGATGTTCACTTAAAGCAGATAAGATGCTGCCGTAACTGTGCATAGCATGCTGTGAACACCTGGCATGATACCATACCCGACATAAGGTCTGGATCCACCATTTTAAATACAGCATGCCATGAAGACCTGTATGGAACCACACAAACTCCGCTTATCCTGACACTGAGCAGACCTGTTATGTAACTACCATATATTTGCTTAAGCATTACAAGGAAGCTATACTACTACATTTTCTAATGACTTTTGTTATGTCACAGACCATGAATCTAACCTGTGGTCTCCAGTACCTGGTGCCTATGCTCTAATGATTACGCTACCAGGTCCGGTCTAGAAAAATCATTCTATATGTAAATGCACAGAAGCAACATTTGGACAATCAATTTCAATTTCTGTTTACTTCAAAGTCATATAAGGAAAATGGCATACACCCTGGCTGCCGTGTCTATTGACAGATCAATATTCTTTTAACAACTGTTCATTCCCTCTGTCTGCTGAATCGCCTGACTGAGGAAGTTTGGTGGGCAAGCAGTTTCAGAAGAAATGTCATTTAAATAATTGTAATGAATGTTTGATGGTGGTAGTGAGTAATCACAATAGCCTATCTTGAGTGTATGCTTAGGTGAGCTGAAAATGCTAATTTCACCAACTGTGACCAAGTTGCTTTAAAAGAAAGTAAATTTATCTAAAAATAATACATGCACCTGGTATGTAATCCTTACCATATTTTTTGACCGATTGGTGGTCTATGTTTCAATGATCTCCCCTTCTGATGACCGTTGGCCACATAACTGTAATTTAAATAAATTTGCAAAATATGTGATTATGTGTGACGTGTTCTGTTTTTTATTGAAATTGTGCAGTATGGATTATTTGCGGGGAAAACCCCCAAAACACATCTTTACAAATTTAAAGCTGCAAATAACACAAAACTTTCACAAATTAAAAGGTCAAAATTGAAAAAAAAAATGTTGGTACTCTTGATGTCAGTTGCAAGCTCTTCTATTTGGGGCTGCAACAATTAATTTGCAATTTGATTTGATCAGATATATTCCCGTTTAAAAAATCGTTTCCCTAAGCTGGCAAGTCAATCATTTGTCATACTTTTAAATGTATAAAAATATTCACATGGGTAATAATTGATTTTCTGGTGTAAATTATCTTAACCCTTTGGTTTCCATACTAAAATTTACACTTATCATGAAAAAATGTTTTGTAGTGGCTTAAGTGACAGTAATATTCACATTTAGACTTTTTTTTAGCTATGCATCATACATGCATCTCAAATACATCATAACAGTCTGACACATAATTGTGCTATTTATGAATGACACATTAAGTTGCCATAGTTGCATGTTCAAACATGGATCAAATAATATTTATAAGATCATTAAGCTTCTAAAAAAGAAAATAGTTTCAACATACTGATTTTCCCAACCTAAGGACAGCATGCAAGATAGCATAGTCACATATCAATGACATGTTTTCAGTGGTGTGATATTGTAATCCATTATTGTGTTTTAACATCTTTTGTTTGTACTGTTTTTCAATATATATAACATGACAACAATATTATGGTTACTAAGTTACTATAGTGATGTTCAGTTATGACTGTGAAGGAGGAACCCAGATTGGACCAGCTGACAGACTCTTCCACATGAATGTTTTCATTACAACCAGGACTAAAAACACTCAGTGAGCCACCAAGGACACTGGAGTAATAGCTGACGACACATTCACTTGCTCACGTTCTAAAACTTTTATGAGTAAATTTTAAAACTGGTTGCACTGGCACTAGTTTCATTTTAAGTCAGCATATGGGCACAGATTATATTACCACTAATTAATAGACTACTTGTCATTATGAAGCAGCATATCAGTGTCGCGTAGTGATTTTTCAAGTTAAAAGAATGTGAATAATGAAAATAGAGTAAGTGGCTAGCCTCATTGTGAGATTATGAACTGATTTAATGATAAATTTGTTGCGGGCCATAAATTTCTAGTAGTACATATTCTACATGTAGTTCTAAAACTTACTCAAAACACAAATTACACAATTAGTTAGCTTGTGCTGGGCTGGTTGTCATGCATTATAAGAGGTAATATGCCCTTCCCTTTCTCTCTAGGTCTGTTCCCATGGCTTCGTCCAGCAGTGGAATGGTCTAGAAGTAACCGTCTATGGTAACAAGGTGACTCCTACTCTATAAATATAATGCATCCTAATATAATGTAAATACCATGTTAAAAGAAATTTGAATGTTGTCGTTATAATAATAGCAAATTTGCTATGTTTAAAGAATGGCCTGCTAGAATGTACGGTTAAAAAACGACCAAAAACGGCAGTTTTATTTGATTACGAAAATACATGGGTACGAAAGACAAACGTCCATTTATAATTAAATTATTGTTTACACTGTCAACTATGACAGCATAATGAATTTGAAAAAGTAAAATATACACGTGTTGGAAGAAAAAGTAAATCGGTTGCATAAAAATAAACTATAATCTCTCCGATACTCTGGAGCCGTAGGCGAGCGATAAGTGAAAGTTATCATCAAATGTGCTCCCACAATAAGGGATCTCAATAGCGAATGAATCAATAACATATAGCAATCATACATGTTCTCTAGAAAATGTGCATAAATAGAAATATAATACTCACCGTTGAAAGCGACATCTTGTCAAAACATTTTTCAACATGGCGGGCTTGGCTTCGTATGTAAAGTAGTTGGTTCTCGGCCAAGCTTCGACATATTCCGTAAACTATCGGTATTTCCCGTTGGGATTCGTGTGTTAATACTTGTTGTTTATATTGTCGACTTGTGTAAAAGATTATTACCCGGTTGGAAACATTTTTTGGCTTGTTGGTAACATGAATGTTTAAGTTGATGCTTTTATTATTATATTATGGCATAAAACATTTAATTTGAGTTTTCAACTAATTTACTGCGACCGAAGTAATGGCTATCTTTAATCTAGAGGACATATAAAAGCTATATGTTCGAAAAGCATAATAATAATTGTATTTGCAAATATACTTATCAGCAATCATATATGCTTAGATATGTTCAGTGCATGTGTGTTCCTGTTAAATATGTCACGATAGAGTCACAGCATAACATAAGCGCACTAGCCACTTTTACAAACAACAATAAAGAGTAGACATATATGGGGATAAAACTAGATTATTTACATTACCTTACATGTCAAACCATTTCTATGTTAAACAGAAAGTCCAATGAGATGTAATACTTGTGTATACATATATAAGTTTATTGTGTCATTCCACTAGCAGCAGGTCGGATGTAATCTTACCAAATGGGACTTTCTTTAAGTCATCATCCCTTCAGCTCGGGAAGATCTTCCCCTTTAATAGGATAGGTTCATGTCTTCATGTTGACAGTATACTTCTCAACCTTGTCCCCAATTAGTTGTGACGTCCCATCACCCACGCCGGCCCGGGGCTCTCCAAAAGAAACAAATCAGAAGAACTTTGCGCTACCTCGGCCTTTTAGACAAATGGATTGTTGTGTGTAAACCTGTGGTAATTGTAATGAAGGGCTTTGATCGACGTGCCTGGCTGAGAGTGGGTGATCAGGATATCTGTGTTAAAAGCTGTGTCAAAGTCTACCTATACAATAACAAATGTAGAAATGATCCTGTGCACCCAGGCTTTGTTAGAAGGTGGTTCAGAGTCAATTGAAAGTCTGTCGGGCTTGCGGCGAGATAGAATTCGCTACAAACATATGACCTTGTAGAAGAAATGATAAAATCAGTTGAATTCGGTACTTGATCAACTCCATACACATAACTCGTCGAATGTTTACAACACACATGTATATAATACTACATTCTGTACTTTTACACAATGGTAATATACAGTATCTGAAGAAGCAATAAAGTTACCGTTCCAAACAATGCTATGTATAGGGTGTTCATAACATAATTTAATGCGATACAAGGCATGATCAATTATAAATTATTAAATTATTTAGGTTACATATATATATAACACTGTTATTCGTCTCATAGCATATGTCATTCCAGGGGTCAGATTATCCATAGCACGCCGGCAAATTGTGTAATTCATTACGTCAGTCAATTTTAATGGTTTTACAAAGTTATCAACAATAACCATACTTAGCCCGAGCAAGAGACACTTGTTGTATTATGTCTATTGATATTTCTAAAACAGGAATATGTGTTGTCATTTTAAGTTGTATATAATTCTCCAGCTTTGTACTGAAGTAATTTTGGTCAATTTTGGTCATGCTTCTTTAATCGACACATAATTATTCTCATCGTTACTATGAAACTTCTTCAAAATGTACTAAGGCCTTTAATATTGAATTCCCAAACTACAAGGGAAGTAAATCAAATAAAGAAGATCTAGTAATATCCAAGTTATATCTCTTTTATTGTATTAATTTGACTATTACTACTACTACTACATTTTTTGTACCGGGTCACTCATATGCTTTAAACATAAATATAGTGATATGAATCCAGCATGGGACACCTAGGAAAACAAACTTTGTATTAAGTTACTGTAAATTTCTGGACACGTCTCAATACTTGTTTCATTTGCAGCGTTTATCGCCTCGTATAGTCTTCGGTATTCTGTGTTCTTGGACAATTTTCTCTAGACTTTTAACGAGCACAATTCCCGTTTTACTATAAACAAGTTAATTCAGTCATATATCGGAAATATTTCGATGACATATTTCTGTCATTTTCGGTAGAAAGGGACGTCCTGTTCATTAACTTTTTCCAAATTATCAGTACCTACAACGATCACAGAACACCTTTTAAAATGACGTCTCACAATTCAGCTTCGAAGTACCTCATTTTGTTGTTTACAATTTTTTTTGCAATTCCTTTTCATTTAACGACATGATTAAGCTAATTTGGACCAACTGAAGAAGTACCTATTTTTGATTAAAGTAAATGGATGACAGACACCCATCCCATGTCATCATTTTCTTATGTTTAATTCGAAGTCCATAAAACCTCAGCTTTCGAATTATTTGTAAAATAGCGATGTCTTGACGAATAGCGATATACTGAATAAGCCTATCAAAACATTATTCGATCAGGATGAGCGTTATTTATCACATGTGTTATTTAGATCTGATATTGATCCGAAACTATACTTGTAGTAGCACGTTAAAACGAGCCAATTTTACTTGTATTATCCATCGTCCTAATAACTTGTTTAAAGTCTGGACGATACTTTTCATTTTCTGACTATCACTTAAGTATTAGGTAAATAAGAAAAGGTCCTATCAAAACTCTAACAGAAATTTGAATTTTATCTACCAGTAGACAAAGGCAAACAAGGTAAATGTAAATGTGAAAAAAAGAGACGAGACATAACACACATAAAGAAAAAACATCAGTTACCGCCTTGGAACGGTCAGTCGGCAAAAGGGTCAACTGGGGTGCTTAAACCTGGTTTGTGAAGCGCTCCAACCTCGCACTTCCTGAAGGTATTTCTAGCAAACAAACAGTGTAAATAACAACATCCCGTCACATTGTATTAGACACTGCATAAACACGTCTTTGTTAAGCGATATTTAATCAGCTATTTAATCTTAAGGCTATTATCTACATATTTGAAATGATGTTTTTACCATGCTAGATTTACTGATACCGTGCAGCTGCATTAAGAATAATAAAGTTATTATGTTTAAAAATAAATAATTCTAAAACCTCTTTGTGGCATTACTTTTTTCCGAGGCAGAATCTGACCGGTTAACAGTTTAATTGAAGGCAGAGCATGTGTGACAGAAATATGTTGTTTATTTTATCGTTGCTATTATTTTTTAACACAAATTACGATGTATTGTTATATATGGCTCTAAAGTGAGTTATCCAAGCAAAGTAAACTAGCCGACCAAAATATGCCATTGCTTCAAACTGTCGTTTAGGTTTACGCGATCTCTAAGATAAGGGGATTGTTAATCTTCAGATGACATCGATTGACAGAAAATGTTTCCCTTGACATTCAACGTACATGTAACCTCGGTTTAAGGAATAATTTATTTAACACCGTCGTCAAGTCTCACTTGTCCATGTTAGAAGCATATAATCACTTAACATGCGACTCTTTATGAGAGCTAACTTGGACCTCAATAAGTAAAGCATGTGGCTTAATGGGTCACCCTTAGTCAATTTGTGTCAATAAGACAGTCTGCTCTTAAATGGAGAAACAATCAACATGACGATGAGGTAAAGATCCGTTTCGGTTGTGCGGTAGTTTTGATCCGAAAGACTGGTCATCAAAGAGACATTTTAAAAATTGTGAATTATAAAAGTCGAACCGAGATTGCGTATCTGCCCTGCAAAAACGTTTCAGCATTCAGAAACTTTGAATTACTATACCAGGTCAGTGGGTCAAAGCCTACGGTGAGCCCTACGGGCATTACTCATTTCATACAGAAGACCTTCTTCATGGCTTCAGACACCTAATGGTATTTTGGTGGAGTCATTGCTGCTTATTGATTGCCAATTGTGATTCGGAATCTACACATTGTGGTGATTGTAAATCATGTGTATATGTAGCATACATCTGTTTCCCGTTTAAATACCAGCCAGGGAGCGCAGTCGATAGAGCGTGGGTTCCATGCATGGTAGCACCGTTGTTAGTTCCCGGACCTCGACAAGTCGTTAAATGTTATAGCATTTTGATCCTCTGCCAATGCCCAAGCATATATATGGCTAGTTCCAAGAGTTGCGGAACAGACAATATGACTGAGTGTGGTATTATGCATGCTCTACACACTGAATGCAGCGATAGATCTGCTTCATGTGGACCCCACAATATAACTGAACTATTGTTGTTAAGGTGATAAGCCCCAAACACAAACACACACACACACACACACACACACACACACACACACACACACACACACACACACACACACACACATATATATATATATATATATATATATATATATATATATATATATATATATATATATATATACATACAAACACACACACACACACACACACACATGACAAGGCGCATCATATTTGTGCATCCGTATATGCTTATGAATTTACTTATCTACGATGTTCGTGTTTTGTTGTCTCAAACCATTCCATTGGTTGGTACTTCAATAATATCAGTACTGACAGCCACTTTTAGAACAAATTCTGACTAACTGATAGTGGTGAAGGAATTCCTCAGCATGCACTTGCGACTATTAGACCCCAAGCTTCGACGTAAGACCGAACGTTTCAAGCAAAATCTGACAGACTACTTCTCGCCGCATAATTGTGCATAATAGTAACTGGGCATAATCGCTGTGACACATGTATTAATGCTGCACCAACCGGGCCCGAAAAGTTACCAGAGACGGTTTTAGCAGTTTTCAGTTGTCCGTACATTGAACGATCACGTATGTCCTAAATCCCAGGACCGAAGTAATAAATCAAAGTTGTGAATGCAAGTGATGAAGCAGCAAACTGTCGTAAACATGATTTAACGAAACTCAATGCGCTTCCTTTCAGAGGCCTATTGGCTCTTTTATTTTTGAAAATGTCAATTCGTCATATCGTCATCTCCACTATTCATTTCAACTGTGTAGGTGTGTTGTTGTTTAATATCATCATGACAATATGACTATTGCATAGTAATCAACCATTATGCGTGCAAAACGCATGCATCCACTAGAACAGATCTTAAGCAATTCTCAGGAAAACGTTGACATTTTTCCTAAGGTTTGAGAACAATCTACTATATACTTTGGATTCAATTCGGGTGGGAACAACATTTTCTTTTAAAGATGGATTGTATAGTCTTTGAGGAGGTACTGTTATTATAACACAATTAGATATGCACTGCACAGTTAAAGAGACAGATACAGGGACGTGATTCGGAATCATTTTTGTTTTTGTTTGACTAAGTTCACGCAATTGTGTTGGCGTATTATGTTGCCATCTGCTTATTTGATGTTACAGACTTGAGTCTGAGCATGAGTTACTGATTCGTTTTATCAATGTTGTTGAATAAACTGGTTCATAGCTTATTGTAACGTTTTCCTTTTCCGGATCAGGATGTGGGAAGAAACGGCATATACATGGAAGGAATCGGCCTAGGATCTTCAAATCGGACTGAAAATACTGAAACCTAATTTTTTTAGACTTAAACATTTAAACAGCCAACCTCAAAGTATCGTTTTTAATCAACGAAATCTGTCACATTTATGTGCTTAAGCTTATTTTATAGGCGCGGTATATTTATGTATGTTATACGAAGGGGTTATGTATGTTTTTGTTTAATGATTCTTTCGGCGTTTTCGTAAAATCATTAATATGTTTTTATTAATACCTGAAGAATCCACGCAGCATGTTTTAGATTACAGTCTTCTTATGGCTCTTGCATAGTACACAACTCGGCAAATTTGTTAAAAAATGTGTAGATAATTTAATTGTGTGTTTTTTTTACGACAAAGAAAACATAAATATTGACACTTTTAAAATGTATGATGTTCATGTTCCTTCCAGGGAAATAAAATTTAAAATATATTATTATCATGAAGTTAATTATGGCAAAGATTAAATTATAAGGGACATTATGATGACCATGATGATGATGATGAAAATATCATGTAATGCTTTTTTCAGAGACAAAATATGTCCTTATATTCCCTATACATGCACACTTCTGTGTAAATCGTAGATCCAGTGTACATTACGCTTAAATGGTACACTGAACAAATGCACTTGTTGTCTGTTTCCCAGCTTCAATCTGTGACAATAAAAGTCGTTCCAAACGAACCAGCGTCAAGTAAAAAACCTCTTAACACTCTGTTTTGTGTAGACACATATACTGATTTTTATTTTTACATTTAAATTGTAAACTGTTTTTATTCAAATTTTCATATCGGTTTTACTTGTCTCCACTTCATGGTTGCATTTTTCCAGTATATGTTTATATTTTTATCATTCTTGGTCTATATATTCAACTTAGAGTTTACAGGGAAATAATACAATGATAATATTGTTATATTGATAATATGAGATTTAACATACTTTAGAGGCGGACTTAAGAAGATTTACTTTTTTCTGTCCTAATAGATAAGAATATACGTATCAATAAAACTGAAATAAAAAATTGCGTCGCCTTGTTCGTTTGGGAAATGAATCATAGTATTACCCCCTTTTCTGATTCAATTGCATTTGTATGTTTTTCACAAATTTGGTAATACAAATACCTGTTATTACGTGCGCATTTTGTAAAAGAAAAAAATGTAAAACATGTTTAAACGTGAATACACGTTAAAATAAATGATAACAAGCATTATCATAACAGCAAAATAATCACGTAAATAAAATTACCTTAAGTAACACTTCAATAAAGAATTTTTAGAAATAGAAGTATGCATACGTTGCAAACTAGGTTTTCGTTGTATAAAGTCATTTCAAGTCATAAGCAAAACAACGAATAAATCGGTGTTATATTCATTAGGTCGCAACAGCAAGATCATATAGAAATCGACTTATTTATAAATAACTACTGCGTTTTCCCTCAGTGAAGTGTCGGTGTCACCGTTATGGACTGGTGAACGTTTAATGTAAAGTTTAAAAACACGATAACTGCTCAAATATTGGGGAGAGCCTTCACGCCTTACTATTGATAATGCATATACCATGTGTATAAGTTTAAGGTTATATTTTTTTGCGAATTATGTCCCTGGTTCGGTTTAGAAAATCTCGGTGTATGTACATGCAGGTTGACGCTGTGCGTGCTAAAAAGAAATCATGCTATCGAGTCATTGGATAGTCCAGCTCTTGTTATTACAGCACACACTTACTAAACCCATCCATGGGCAGAAAAATAACAACACGATTCTATTACTACGGATAATCATTTATATGGTAAGTGTTATTTTATAACGAAACTAGAAGCATATTTTTGCATCTGTATCAGCATCAAAAAGTTGCTATGGAAACACATGTTTCAAATATAATGTTAAATCAGATCATACATTCTTACATGAAGTTAATTATAACATAAAGATAATTGTAGTCAGCAGCATCAATAATATGTATTTAAGAAAGCTATATATCTTTACTCATTAACAAACTTTTGGGACTGTAGGTAGTGTTGAGGTTCCATGGTCTCTATGACCGAAGCAGCCGCTGCCTTTTGCAAGTTTTGACACTTTGCGTGAAACAGATTATATGCCCGAGACAGAGTTGACATGTTTTAACTCTTGCAACGTTTCTTTGATACAAAACTAGCAGATGTCTTTCGTTTTATTATAAAAAAAAAATATATAAGGACATTTTAATTATTGATGTAGAGAATTCACGAGCCTATCCTAACACTGTGCTACTGTGTGTATATTAGCGAAACCTAGTTAAGGTTGTAGAAACAAACGGACACAATAACTACTTTCGAAATCGCCTTAATATGACAGCGTTATAATTACTATATTTGACAATTTCGTGACATTTGTCATTAACACTAGAATAATTTAACTTACCATTAGGCATCTAACACGAGGAGTGTTGTTTTTCGCTTATTGCTAAATGGTCAATGTGCATATTCACTTAAAGTTTGAAACTCCATGTACAATGGTCCCAGAATTACTAAATGTCATGAAAAGATGACAGGTATAAACATAATTAAGTTTTAAACATTAGCTTCTTTGTGTGTATGTTTACTGAACAGTCGCCAATTAAACTAGTCATGTAACGGGAGACTAATGCATATTTAACAATTTACACAATTGATATAAACTATTAGATATGTCCATTATGTACTAATAAGATTGTCAATTCATTTAATATTTATACCGGAGTTTTGGAGATATGTTTTAACTAGAAAAAGGTTGGCCAATATACATGCACCGTCGCGTTTCATAGCCAAGTACAACCAATGTGACATACAAACGACATAATGAAGAAATCTCATATCGAAAATTTCCTTTAGTATGCTTTAAAATGAAAACAAATTAAGTAAAAAAGTAGGCTATTAAACACTTTCAATGTATTAAGGCTGTATAAGCACAATTAATTTGTACAATTTTCGGCAAGTGCCAATAGAGTCGTTAGGTCGCGTTACAATATTACAAAGAGATAACATGAAAATGAAACAATAACTATTCCTAGTGCAACCGACCTACACATATAATATCTACAATCTTCTAAGGGTGTAATGTGACTGAATCATATTATCAAATTATAGCTAGAAATGGGATGATAAAGTTAAGAAAACAAGGCAAATAATTACGACCTTGATCTAAACCTATTTCAACGGCAAGCATGTTTTTAAATAAATAGAACTTAACACAACAATAAGAAGAAGCTGTGTTTAAAAAAGATAATTATAATTTAAATCAATTATTAATGCAATAGAAACACACATTATATTGAGTATTTGATTATTGGTTTAATCGGACAAATCACCAAATGACGAATGAGATAAACATATTAAACTCTATAGTTCTGCCAACAACGTTATATGAGACAAACATTATTCGGATAAATAAGTTGGTACACACATTGTTTTAATTGTAAATATTATTTCTTGCACACTGTTAAAAACAATAAATACGTTTGTACATGTGACTGTATCAAGCTTCCGTAACTTATATGGACTGAGTATTTACTATTTAACAAGAAGAACAGAAAGACATTTTGTTTAACACCTTCCTCATCAGACTAATCAACCCCGTTGGTTAAAGTTTCATCAACAAAATTTCTACTATTAATAGAATCATCAAGAATACAGTTATCTTAATTATTAACAGCATTGTCTCCATTATCATCACATTCTTTTTTGTACAACATGTCTAACTTTAATATAACTGTAGACGTCATAGTTTAATCATTTTCCTTCCTTTCAACTGGAGGCCGGACATATTGCCAAGAAATCTCTCACGTTAAGTGCTCATTTACTTAAACGCAAAACAGCAACTTATTATTATGTGTGCTCATTATAGTTAAACCAATCAGCTATTTGGTTTGTTGCTGAAAACACATCGGCCAAAAGCCAATTGACAAAATGCTTTTCTTTCAAAGTATTGTAACGGACTGTGACGGCTGACTCTTTCGTTTTGAAAATAGTTAACAATTCATCTATGGCAACTCTCTCATGCAACTGTTTCAGGTCTTCAATTCGCTTTTGATAGCCCTCCTTTCTTCCATATTGCTCTTCCAGAATCATTAGATCTAGCTGATCTGTCAAACTAAGAGGGTTTGGATAGAGATATATGTCCTTCAGACGATTGTTACAACATTTAACCGTGTCTAGCATACTTTCTATTTCTGCAATTATTTCGTCAAGTTTATCCTTCTTTTCTCTAACAAGTTTCTGCAGAGTCAGCTGCTTTTCTTCAGCTTCCTTGTATCTTTTCTGCATTTCATCGTATGTTTTCTGAATCTTTTCTTCCACGGAAACATATGCATATCCCGTTTGTGTGTGCATTTGCCAATAGCATTTCTTTGGACATCGTGTGCAATATCCTTTATCATCCATCGCCAAACATCCTCGTGGTCCGCCACCATCGGCACAATTTTCATGGCATAGCATGTTACAGATAAGACAATTTGTGACGACTATCCCACTGGGAAGATCTCTCTTGACCATTCTTACCTCCGTAACTTCATATGTATAGTTTTTGTTTCTATTTATGTCATCTTCGATCTCTTCCAACAAATCAATGTCTTCATTGAGACTTTGAATTGTAGACATTCCTGTTTTAATACTAATAACGAGATTCTGACAGGTTAATGTCTGGATTTGCCTTTCCTTGAGAACATCTTTTGTTACGTGCATACTTTTGGCTTCTAACGTATCTAAATGTTTGAACATTTTTGAAAAATTGTCTAAGCTCTTGTCCCCAAAAAACGAAGTAAGGATACCTTTTGGATCCCCAATGAATGTTAAGTTGTTAAAAGTAAACTCCTTTACAAAGGGCAAACCTGAAGCTCTCACAGAAGCCATTACTAGAGGAACCGAGTCGCCGTCATTGATCGTGATCATCATACACATGTTTCCCGCTATGTCGTTTCCAAACATTGACATTATCTCCGTGAATATATATGTCTCAGTAACAGTCAGCCGAGAATCCGCTGCTTTGATGAAGATGCAAATTGCATCTATCATCTGAATTCCTTTTTCACCTGGGGCCTCAAATAATTGTTGAATTTGCTTAACTATCTCTTCATCTCTTTCAGGTCCACGCATGTCTCCAAAACCTGGCGTGTCTACAACGTTCAGTCTGTAACTATGTACAGTTCCGATGTCTGAGTTGAAGGAATAGCACGTAATTATTTCGGTATTTGCAACTGCCTGTAAAACATAAATACAACAATAATGCTTATGAAGTTAGTTAAACGCCTAGTTCCAAAATGTGTTTGATTTATAAAACTGGGACTAAGAGCTTAGCATTTGTTACTGTCAACTATAGATAATTTCTTGCCATAGTGATTGTAAGTAGTAAGATATTTGATAACATAATATAATGACTCGAGGCATGGTGGTCGCTTGCACACTATTCAAGAAACATTTCTTTCTAACCCAATGTCTTTATACCTACTACGTTCTTGTTAACGGATCGAATTTAATATTGGATGTATCATTTGTCTCTTATAGCATTTGTACGATGTAAGATGGCCTGTTGTAGATACTAAATAACAACTTAATTTGCCTTGTTAGAAGTTGGTTTTTCGTAACATTTCTGGCAGGTGCAAACTTGACCTATATGCTATAAAACATATATCATTAAATAAAACGCTCTCTTTTAAGGCCTGAAATGTTTTAATGTGTTAAGTCTCTCCAATTAATCCTTGAAAAATCTGACCATTTGGACTTCATATGAAGGCATGATAGAAAAGCTGACTTTCATGCCACAACATCAAACTAGAGCCATTAACAGTCCTTGACGTTTACCTTTCAAACCATATTTGAGTTATCTAAGTAACGTAATCACTAATACGGTACAAATTGCCATTTGTATAAAATGGCCAGAAATTTGGAGAACATCAACTTTATGAATATCCTTTATCATATTAAGCTAAGGAACATGGGTGATAATCCGTTTAAATCATTTTTACTTTTTAAAAAACAACAACAAAAAAAAACATAAAAATGGATAACTGAAAATTGTTTTTACATGTATACTGTCCTGGCTTAGTTTAAATGAAATGAATAAACCGCAGGTGCGTAATTGCACATTAGTATCATATCTTTTGTGTATCTTTTCTACATATGTAAATTGAACGAAAAATACAGGTCATTTATGCCCTTTAATAATTTTTAACCTGATCTTGTTGCTTTGCTCTTTTTTCTTCTTGCATGACGGTGAATCTAAACGTATCATCAAGCATGACTCCCATCACGTAGTTTGCAATAGCATCAACAAACGTGCTTTTTCCAGTACCCGTCGCTCCGACAAGCATAATTGTCTTTTCGTTGACATCATTTTCGTTCGGACCTGTGGTACACAAAATAATGTCATAGTATGTTTGCATGAAAAGTACAATTCTGTCGCTTATATGCCTTTTTTCTGAATCCGTACTTAGCGTACACACATTTACAGTCAAATTGTATTTTGTATTTGTACTGTAACGGCACATGAACACTTGGTCAGGCGTTTGGCGCCGAATACGGTAAAGGTAAATACATTATAAGGTTAAAATAACATACAAGAGTACAGATATAAAAATTCAGTGTTAATCATTGAAGACAAATTAGACGTATAAAGAGTTAACACGTTTACAGCTCAAAAACATGTTTACATCTTAAGGATGAACAAACTAGTTCAAGAAGCAAACAACTTTACATACCTTAATAGCTCGTTCATTTTACTGACATTTAAATATTATAACCGAATACAGTTGCTGCAAATACAATGCTTGATAGTATAATTAACTGTAAATGGTACCTCGCAACGTACACATGTCCAGGAAGAGTTTATCTGTGTAAAATGTATTAATAGGTATGCCTAGTACGTCAAGTGCGACAGCGATGAAACAGCTGCGACTACCCGTATTTTTCAACACGTATTGAGATATTGGTAGTTTTACTTAAATGAAAAAGTATTGTAAATTGCAATTTTCAGTTTTAAGTGACAAGATTTCCCTACCGATATCAAATTTCCTTGAAGTTGTTGTTCTCGCTTCTTTCCTTTCTTCCATGGGCAATCGGTAAAGGTCAGGTCCGATAGTTCCTTTCGCTACTAGAACTGATTTGGAGACTATCTTTGAAGCATAGCTCATATGTGTCGTGAACTCCTCACTTTTCTCGCTGAAAGGTGACTCATCTCCATTAGAACAGACCAGTCTAACTTTAAAAACGTACGTTGAGCCTTGTTGCAGACGTCTGATCTTTCCACTGTTGGTCTCGAAGTACTGAGACTCCCACTTTCCTGTTTTAGTGTCTTCAATTCGAACCTGATAAACATCACCTTTACGAAAAGCGTCCAATCCGGTCCATATAATATCGACGCTATCATTGTATATCCTTTCCACGGTTGGCCTTCCTGGTCTGTCTATCTATTGTCGTAAAATGTAACGCTATTTTTTAAAGGGGTCAATGTCGTATTTTTATTCGAGGTGTCGGTTTAAAAAATGCGATATAAACAAATGTTTTTCATTCAGATACTATATACAAACATACATACGTATTATACATATCCATTTATATATATATAAATGTATATGTATAATACATAGCTTCATAAATGTAGTTTTGCTTTTAAAATAGCTTCATTAAAAGACTGTTTTGCACTTTACTCGTTACTGTTTTCAATACATTAGTTTATTAACAAAAACTATTCCATAACATACCATTTTTTCGGGTTCATCTGTACACGCTGCTTTTGTCGAGAACCTGTGTAATATAATAATTTACCACAATACTGATAAAGCAATATAAATAAGTATCAATATTTAGGAAATATAACTTTCAACATCTTTGAGTTATATGCATACGGTTAACTTCTGCATAAGTTGTGTTAAAACCATACAACAGATAAGACAAACGTGTATTGAATACAGTTCAACATACGTATTGTGTTAATAAACGATGCTTTTCATTTTTATAGGTAACTATTTTCCTTGGCACATTCGAAACGGGGCAAACAATGTATCTATTTCCATAGTAATGCGTTCTATTGTTGAAATGAAATTGGCAAATTGACATCAGTTAATTACATGAACAGTTTTAGTACATATAACTATTGTTTATCGAATGATTATTTATTATTTAAGCCCTTTTAGAAAATACGTGTGCTGTATACGCACGTATAAATGTCTTTGGCCAGCATTTTGGAATCATGCAACGAGTCAGAATCATCTCGTTAATCGCGTCTTTGATTATCTGCGCCATTATTATTATTGTATCTTTCGCGCGACTTAAAGTGCTCTAAGCGAGGGCCCGTCATCTAATTCGATGTTGAATGCTTATTGGGTTTATCGTTCTACCACCCGTATTCAGTTATCTGCAGACGGTGCCCATTTAACGCAGATTCATTGCTGCCTTCACTGTGTATATAAGGCCGTGAACACCGGGCATAATACACACCTAGTCACATTATACTGTCAACGGGACAAACAGTCGTGGAACTACTCTTATCCTTGCTTAAGCGTTAGCAAAGAAGCCATGCTACTTCTATTTTTAACGTCTTGAACTGATCGAACCCGGGAAACTTCCATATCTGGAGTCCATGCTTACATGATTGCGCTATCAGGCGATACTGTCGTTACTAAAACGTTGTGTCAGCTTTTTCTACCTTAAACTGATTTTAAAGTGTGAAGATAAACGTAAAAGAATGATTAAAGAATATGAATGTAATCGAGTCCCAGAAACAGATTGTGCACAAACATTAAATCTGATTGAAGATGTAAAGATGTGTACTATTACACAGTTCTACAAGAGCTGTTGTTGCTGCGGCTAATACGTCAACTACCACATCAATAACCACTTCTATAACTGCTGCTGCTACTACTACTACTACTTCTACTACTACTTCTATTACTACATTTGCTACTTCTACTGCCAACACTGCTACTTATATAATACAATTACTACCACCACTACTTCTGTTTCTTCTTTAACAAAATAAAAAAGCAACTACTGCTGCTGCATAAACATCAACATCAAAAAAAAAAAACAAAAAAAAACACGTTACTACTACTACAACTACTACTACTACTTCTCTACTACTATTACTATTACTACGACTACTACTGTTACTATTCCTTCTACTGATGATATGCTACTGATACTACGACTTCTACTACTACTACATCTAATGCTGCTGCTCCTACTACCACTACAACTACTTCATGCAGGTACTACTACTACTACAACTACTACTACTACTACTGCTACTACTACTACTGCTACTACTACTACTGCCCATGTTGCTACTTCTACGACTAAAACTACTTCATGCAGCTACTACTACTACTACTACTACTACAACTACTACTACTGCTGCTACTACCACTACTGCTCCTGTTGCTACTTCTACGACTAAAACTACTTCATGCAGCTACTACTACTACTACTACTACTGATACTACTACTACTTCTTCTTCTTCTTCTTCGAGTTATGATCAAATTGTGTGTTATTTATCGCTTTCTTAAAAGTATTGTTTGGCATGTGGTATTTTCGTGACGTTCAAAACATTTTGTTTCTTTGTCTTCTTGGTCATGGAATAGAAATTGTCGATATGGCAGGAGAGGAAATAACAACAACTTCTATATCTTCTGTCACTGCCACTACTACTGCTACTACGACTGCTGCTGCTGCTTCCGCTACCGTTGTTTATTTTGCTGCTGCTACTTCTACTTCTACTGCTTCTGTTACTACCTCTACTTCTACTATTCGTACTACTATGGGTGCTGTTTCTACTACTGTTGCTTTTGTTACAACTACTACTAGATTTCTCAGAACAGGGAAAACATTCAGTGATGTCATCAAAATGGAATGTGGCTTAAGACACATGTTTCAAGGCGACCTTTCTTAAAATCATGCCAACAAGTACTTCAGGCATCAGCCTTGATAACAACACTACCACCATTGAATTATCATAGTACTAGAACAAAAACGGTGATATAAATATCTAGGAGTAGGTGGAGGTGAGGGATTGCAACACTCAAGAGAGAGAGAGAGAGAGAGAGAGAGAGAGAGAGAGAAATAGAGAGAGAGCGAGAGAGAGAATACTACTACAGAAGAGTCAGATAAGTACTGAAAAGTGAACTCAATGCTTCCAATAAAATCGAGGCAATAAACAGCCTAGCGATAAAGGTGGTGATATACAGGTGTTAAGTAATAAACTGGCAAATGAAAGCAACCCAAAGAATGGACCGCAAAACAAGAAGACTGCTTACAATGGTAAGAATGCATTGTCCTAAATCAGATGTAGATATAATCCAACTACTGAGGCATCAGTGAGGTAGAGGTCTAACTCAACATGAACTGACATACAAGCAACTACCATAGGGTTAGAACGCTACTTAAAAAACACCAAACATCTTCAAATCGCCACCATCATTCCACCATATAATTATCCGAGACAACACCAAGCCAAACTGTTCAATGTGTCTTAGATATGAGAAATCAATAGAAAATATATTTCTTTATTTTTAACAAAAATAAAACGATTGCAACAGGCGGTCACAATAATCGATATTTGACATATATAGCAGATCACTCGGTCGGTTTATGTTTATCACTTTAATGCCATGCAAAACCCATGAGGGAAGTTCTAGATAGCCTCCTCTAATTTGAGAGTGACCCTGCAACCGAATAAAGCATGCACAGGAGAGAACATCTGGTTGAGATAGACAGTCTGCTACGAAGAGGACCTACGCAAACTTACGATAACCGTTTAGTCATACTGCAGGTAGGTTTGGAAATGAGTTTGATGCGGTGCTTGCATCAACGTACTTACTCGAGCTTAGTTGATATTGGTACAGTCGAAAAACCCTAATTAGCTAAGGAACTTGTACAAAAAGTAGGGTATAGATGTATTCATTAAATTTGCGGTTAATTTCGTAATTATAAGATTTTAAAGAAATATTTGGACACGCTTTATTTCACTTCCACAACGAGTATTCACAAATCAATTAAGTCTAATTTGTGACATAGTTTCTGGTCTCTCCACTATCCGTAGCAGATTTGCTCTTCATATTAACACTGCAACATAATCACAGCAGTTCCCTATTATGCAATACAGCTTTTCTTTGAAATGAAGAGGTCACTGATTAACCTCAAAACAACTATTTTAATAATTGAGTGCCTGTGCAGAGCTACACACTGGTTTAGATGTAGATTGCTTGTCCACTAATTTGTTTGTCGGTGAGTTTATTCGACGTTCACGATGTAGACCCAGGGGCCGCTTATGACTATTGTCATAGAGGGTTGGGTAGATTGTCAGATACTTTGCCGAGGAGTGAGTATTTAAACGTTGTGGGTTGTTAGTTTATTTGTTGTTGTTGTTGTTGTTGTTGTTGTTGTTGTTTGTTTGTTTTCCTTTGCCATAGGAATCGCCAATGCTTTGTAATCAATACTAGTTTCATTTAAGTTAATTTGTAATTTGTAGATCTATATGTAATTAAACTCGTGCTCAGGATCACTATTATATGGTACAAAGATCCGATGTAAAGGGTATATGAAGAATTAATAGGGTTAAATGATGAGTGCACCGAAAAGGCGTTTAAAACTGACTTTGGTAACGCCTTTTAGCAGTGAGCCTCTTAGCGTTGAGCGACTGCGCATGATGTAATTTCTTGAATGTATTTGTATTTGCAATATTTTCATTTTTAGTTGTATGTCTGTCTTATGGCAATTGTATCTCTGTCAGGTACGTTGGTTTACCTTATTCATAACAGTTCTAAATGATGTGTAGTTGAAAAAAAAAATGCACTAAAGTTGTCTTTGTCCATAAATGCGGTGGCTGTTGATGTTGAAATGGAAGAAAAAGAAAAGTGCTTGTCCTTTTGTCGGGTAAGCCCCGATATGCCTGCTGATTCTGTCTCTGAGTCGTTGTTAACGTGTGTTTTACCTATTAATTTGAGAGGTTGACATTTTTAACTTGTACATGTACGGGTACATGCAGTTACACGTACTCGTTTATTTAGATTTTTCATAAACTAAAATATTGATAATATGTATGCGTACTGTAAATAGTTATTAACCTAGCATGCGTTTAATGATATTAGGCGTGTGACTCATTCTATGTTAAGAAAGTGTAATTACCCTATTTATTTCTGATGAATTGTGCAATGTTCCTGAAAGATAGCATAAAATTGAGGACGCTCTCGTAGAAAATATACAGAAATTCAAATGACAGAGCATTTTGGCTAATACCTTTGTATTAAATGCCGGCGTGCTCGTTCTGGTACCTTTGAAAGATGCGCTTTACATCATTAAGGTATGTGGTCGATATTTCCGTCACCAGTAAATCGAGAGTTCGTGCCGTGTACTGGAGGATCTACACGTAAGTAGAGTATGGGTAGATTTCTTTCGCCGTTTATAACATGATTTTTTTCTTCTTTTACTTTTACACCATCGCTGTTGACCATAGTCATTGATTGTGTGTAATGCATGTTAAAGTATTTAAAAACTTATTTATTTACAAATATTGTTTCACTTTATCAAACACTTTTATCACTTACAATGAGGGCAGCTTCGCGTAAATACGATGATTACTGTTAATTTGTTGTTTTTGTATATATAATTCATAAACCATGGAAGGAAAGGGATAAGTTTATTTTGCGAGGAACAGGACATGCAGCTACTGAGAGCGGTCTTACCCCATAATCTTTATAAATTCGTATGTTTGGCCGGTCAATCCGTCGCTTAATATAGGACTGAATGCCGAGTTTGTTTGTTTTTGTGCGCTCATATGGTATGAACGCGCGGGTTGAAACGGGTTAAGTCCAGATATCAAATTTAATATTTACACCCTCACCAATTTTCGGTACGAGTTTCATTTTGATCTTTTTAAACAGTTTGCCTTTGGAATGTTGTTACCACCAAGTTGATTCGATTTCGTCGCTATATTCAAAATAAGAAAACAATGGCGTAGTTTAGCGACGCCATCGGTTTTCCGAAATATACTTAACGTCAAGTTGTATTAAGTAATAGCTATTTACGTTGCATCATCACAGGCACCTTATATCCTACACCTTTTCATTCTAATAGAGAGATAAATTAATGAAGCAGCCAGAAATTACGCACGGTTTAACCGCTGTGAATACGCTATAAGGTAAAACTACTGTTAAGCAGATGGCCGGAAACCTTTCAGGTCGCTATACAACGTCATTGTTTGGTCCTCATTTTGAATACGGTGTCGGTAGTAAAGAGCAACTTTATCTAGCTTAAACCGTTGTAATCAATCTTCGGAAGAGGGATTTATTGTACAGTGTACAGTTTCCTTTGTTATATTATCGACAATGAAATTCCATGTGTTCTATTATTAGAGCTCGGCGCGTATTAATACCCGATCTTTGTGTTAACTTTGCAAAAGAATGTTCAGGAAAGGTAGGTCGGTACATGTAAAATTTTACGGGTTTTTTTCAAAGAGACATTTATAGGCGAAAGAAAATAAATTTTTAAAAAGATATACCTTTTCTTAATTACCTATTATATATATTATACAGTATGAGAAGGTAAAATCTTATATGTCGATCGTCAATTTAAAACCAATATCATGTTGCAGTCTTTCTTATACGCCCGGCACAAATGAAGATCATTCAGAGGAGCTATGTTTACTTAATTAAATTGCTGATCTCATCCACGAGGTAGAGGAGGCAATAAGAGAACATTGCCCTCGGTATACCCTCCTACCATCCCTTGCTTACTTTCCCTTAATTCCTTCCTGTCTCTGATCTTTATTATTTCCTTTCATTCTTCCCTCACGTCATTGATTGCTTTCTCCCTCGTTATCTTCCTTCCGCCCTTGACACACTCCCTTACTTTTTTAAAATTGTGTTTTACTTTGCAGACAGTGGTGCCGAAGAAACATAGACATCGGCTAATTCCGGAGTATTTGCGAGAAAAAATACCACAACATGGGCAAAAGAGAACAGGAACCAAAGCTGAGGAAAAGAGAGGGACAGATTAGTGAGCGACTACAGTTAGAACGGGAAGAGAGACAGGCAGCTGCGGATGCACAGACGGCTCAGATATATATAGATATCCATGCAGAGAGAGTGCTTAACGCTGGAACTTGTCACCGATTTCACTTCCATAAAGACAAGTGTGACAGTGGAATGCCACAACAAACTGAACTACCTTGTCGATATGCATATACAATCACTGACTTTTGACTACTTAACGAATACAATGTGCCTTTTAATATAGAGGGAACTGTAGTAAAGTACGATTTCATCACGCCAGTTTATCGATGTATTTTCGCGGCCCATATTTGCTACATTCATTAGGGACAAGAATAGATATAAAAACTATCGATTTGGATTGAACTAAGATATTAATATACTAATTTTGGTCTAATTACGAGATATAAGAGGATAAATCGAAAGCTATTTAGATAAACCGTCAATTTTGTGGGATAGATTTCTTAGTGGTTTATTATGGCATTACGTTCGCGTATAGGTCGGAAGGTACGCCTCATTTACAACATGCGGCTTGTAATTGTGGTTATGTGATTATTGGTGAATGGTAACAATGTATTTAAATGGTCCATTAAGCAGTGTTATAATAAAAGGCTGTAGCGCTATGTCCATATGTGTGTGATATGCCGATCATATGACGGTATGCCGATTAAGGCCGTGAGTGCAGAGGAGTGTTTCGGCAAGCAGAGCGGGTTTCCAAGTGCCGAGCTATGCGGCGCGTGTATCGGTGACACTGGGGTGTGGCTCATGCGTTGTCTGCATTAGTGCCACTCTTCACTCAGTATGACACCGTCACTATACGTCATTGTCCTGTTGTGAGATATATGCTTTGAGTGTGTCAAAACATATTCGTTGTGTGTTTAAGTGTCACGCAGTGTGACAAAATGGTGTGCATCGGTCACCAGCGGTGTGTATCTCTGTCCGGTATTGTGGCATTTGATAAACTCCACTGGAGGTGCGAGGTTAGACTCGGTAAAAACGGTTTAAGCACTCAAGTCGGTCACGATTTGCCGACTGACCGTTCTAATGCGGTAACTGTTGCGTTTGCTCTTTTAGTTAAATGACTAAACACATTTATTGTTCTTTTACTTTTACGATTGGCTTACATGTGAATTCCTTTTGTCCTGTGCCTTTTCAATTGTTGGTATATTTTGCGATTCTCATATGTCTTAGATTCATACTTGTCCTTGACAGTCTTCAGATAACTGAAATACTGTTGGTGGGACAATAAACCCAACTCTCCTAGCGCCAAGCAGGTGGCTTCCGACCTTGTGCATATCTTCGTTTTGCGACCTTATATTTTAGCAATATCCACACCTTACTTAAAATCCTCTCCATGACCCACATTTACAATGTGAAATGACATGATCCCTTAAGAAGGAAGCTTAGGGCAGTTGGTTGTTAGTAGCAATTTAAGCCGCAGAATAAAATAGGAATAAAATTGATATATACCTGCGTCGTTATTTTCCAAGACAGTCTTCTTCCCCTCCAACTTACGCCATGTCTACGCTATTTCCTTGTTGAGTTGCATTCTGATCTGAAGAAGTAAATTGATATCTAAGATAATACATTCCTTAAGAGAAACACTGTGCGAAAACATCAAGCAATGGATCTAGTGTCATATCGTTACGTAAACCGTGAATGTGTGTTACCTTGATCGGTATATATACATACTCTATATATTGATGTCCTCCAAAAGGCGTTTTGCACTGTTGGCTTTGTTTGGTATTGTTAAATAGCATTCAACATAATGTCTGGTTGGCTGATTGCCAAATAAGGCGTATTTAAAAACCAAACACTTAAATGACGCATGCGGAATACGTTTCATGAAGTCTAACAATATTTAATCGAGTTATGTTTCAATGATTAAACCTTCACATTTAAACATTGATCAGACGACGTGACAGTATCATGTTGTTAACTAAAGAAGTAGCTGATCATTTAAGCCATATCAGATTTGAGCCATTAAATTGGTCATATTGTTGTTGTTGTTAATGATGATGATTTTTAATTATCATCATTATAGCGACTTCCAGCAATTTTGATGGAGAAAGACCCCAAGCAAATGACTTGGTTGAACCACCGGCGCACCGCAGGTCAGCAGGAAGATGTCCGAATCGGACTAGAACCCACGCGGTTATATATGTGTGCGTGTGTGTTTCTTTTTAAAGGCAAAAATATAGACATTTAAAGATACGTCCAGTTGTATTTTCTGGAAAGTGTCCGCAGACATTGTTTTATTGAAACACAGACGGCTTTCAAGTAAGTTCGTAGACCTCCAACCAGTTAAGCTGTTTGGCACTTGGTCACGCGATAAGTACTGTAAGTGTATGTCATTAACATATACCCCATTGGATTACTAAATTAGCCCAGTTTGTATAATAAATGTTAAATGGATCTAACTTTGTTTTTTCACCGATTCACGTGTGACATGACACTTCACTACGAACACATAACCGTTTAATTTCATATGCCCTTTTATCGATGTAATGATTGTAATGATATAACGAATCTATTTGTTATATAGATGCTCCATTTCTACACAAACTGTGCGTGTACTAAATTTTCTTCAGTCTGTTAACAACGCATGTCCATTTGTTTATAAGTAATAGTCTAGGGCTTTATCTTGCTGATAGTTTTAGTAAACTGATTTTGATATAAAATGAAAATCAACAAGTAATGTATATTTTACAGGAAAAAACATTAACGCTGTTATTAAACAATAAAGTTTTTTTACTGCAATGATAACTAACGGACGGCAGGCAAAGATCTGACATTTATGGATCTTCAATATTGCAAATTATACACTGGTACAATACTTCAGAGATATGATGCGACTAAGTAAGATCTGGATTCAACTGTAAATATATGCATATATACATTTATGAGCGTGTGTGAATGTGTGTGATTATGCGTGTGCATTTGTTTGTGTCCCTTCACTTAGCCAGTTAACTACCTCCAGTTCACATCAGACTGGACAAATAAGCGGGGCAGATGACAAACACACTACAGACGCACAGTAAGTCCAAACACCAAACCCATTCAAATTGCCATGGTTGCCGATAAACTGTTGTGAGAACAATGGCAGATACTTCGTTTCATGTAATGTGCGTATTACGATTTAAAAACAAAACCTATCCACCATATCATATTGTTTATATCATCTGGAGAAAAAATGAACCCCTTAAAAGAATTTCTTTCCGTTTATAAACAAAACATGGTTATATTTTTAGTTCTATTGTTACATATATTTAAGCTGGCAGGACAACAAGATTCTTTGTTAGAAATGCGATAACTATATATGGTATGTGGTTGTTCTTAATGTTCAAATAAAATATTTACCCTGTTAATTTCCTACCTTATTGACAGCTAAACGAAACCGCTTACGTCATTATAATTTCGCTATTTGTGATTCCAAAAAAATCTTCAACTGATAATTCAGACTGGCACAGACCAAGAGCTCAAGTATGACTAAAAGAAGCCAGTCACTAAGCACAATAGATTAAAGCGAACAGAAAGGTGACACTAGCATGCCAGTCTCATGACGCCTGGTGCAGATCTCAAGGGCTGTGTGTGTGTGTGGTTGACTTAACATGACTGTCTGAAATTTCGTCTCCTGCTGCCCAGAACTGACTAAATCTGAATGTATCTGCAGAAGCAACAGGACTCTTGCACGCAATACGTGCCTATATGAGTCGGTACGTCTTGACATAAAGACAATATCCGCATTGTTCACGACAAATACACGCTAAACAAACAGAATGCCTTGTCATAAAAACAAATCTGGACCTCTTAGTATCCTTGGCGGACGCATTTTAATTGTTAACGGTTGTAAGCGTGTTTGCCAATCAAATGTGTCAATGCATCTAAGAAGCTCGAAATTGCTGCGTTGCATCAATTACATAGTAATCGTAAAACGTTTTTGTAAAATAAGAATTTTTATATAAGGCATATTGCAAGGCGTTTCATCGGACTTGCGTTGTGAAGTTGGCTCCACTTTTATATTGACAAAACATTTACAAACAAATACTCAGAAAATACTTCAGTACACGAGTGTGTACTTTGAGGCCTACAATTTAAATAAAGCCAGAATCATTTAAACAAGAAGGGCAAGAAATATAAGGCTTTTACCTGATAATTGCTTCAGCGGTTTTACTTTCTTATATTAACAGGATCTCTGTCCAAAAACAGCACCATACGTTGAGTATGCAGCTTTTATGTATTGAATTCTTCAATTTCTATCATAACTATAAAAATGTGTAGATTTTGTAATTGATAACTCATTTCAGCATAGACGCAATGCGATGTCTTTTGTCAACGGTGTGTTAGCATTTACATGGTAACATATATATATATATAACAATTATATGTCTATATTAAAATTTACTTGTGTACTTTGTATGATATACATATGTAAGTGAAACAACTTATATATTCATTCTTTTGTCCCATAGTTTACACCTGATCTAATTTGGTGTATCCAGGAGCTTCTTGCAATTTTCTCAGTTTGGGCGAAATTGACCCAATCTATGTGACCGTAAAGTAGCTCAAAATTATCATATACAGAGCGCCCATTGGTAAGATTTGTAAAGACACGTTTTTATGTGACAAATGACTCTATTTCTTTTTCCATTGCATCAGCACATATGTTGACATATGATAATGTGCGTCAACATTGTAATATCGAAGCTCGGCTGACTTTATTATTTGTGTTTTATCAGTTTTTCTCAAGACCAGTGTTTTACCTCACATATTTGTCATTGACATGGGTTCAAAAATCACTCATATAACCTAAGAGGTCAATGAAACTGAATGATTCAGCATTGCAGGGGAACTTTATAGAACTTAAGAGGAATTATTCAAGCGCGTTTATGCTAAAACGAAGTATTATAAATATAATAAGTGTTACATTTTTATAATTGAAATCTACCTTATGTAACATTGATCGGTGCATTTTATAGCTATCTCTATACAAAGCTTCTGATTATGAAATATATTCAATCATGTCTACAAGAGGACATAGTCTCACAAGCCTTTATTAATTTTAGTTTATTATAATTGCTATACAACTAGAGATACAGTCAACGGGATTGAAGTACAGACTATACCTGTCGTCAGATTCAAACTTATCTAAAATTCCAGGCAGTAGTATACAATAAAAGCCCCACCGATATGGGGCAGCTTGCATGTATAATTGCAGCGCAAATGCTAATTGGACGATATGTTTTAATGTAATACAGTTGTTTGTTAAATGTCCATGAAGTGATGTTTTATTTGACATCAGAATATTTCTCCTTATACTATAGTAAACAACCTTTAAATCAAAATAAATTTTATGTAAACAGTGCAATAATTCATATCATTACATAAAAGCAAAGGATCATAACTGACTTTTACTCAACAGACATGAGCAAATAATTTGCATATTGCTACCTAATTTAAGATGATTGCACATGCAAACAATACCATTAATACTGTATACATACGGTATACATTTCCACATTATATTACAAATGAGTACGTAAATATGTTGATCGAGATGAGTTGCATGCGGCTATAACGGTAATACAGATTGCTATGCACGGTCTGACAAACCGTTCCATTGAAAACATTACTAAAGGTTTTCTAAAGGCCATTCATTCCATTGTCCCACACATAAATAGTCGTGTTGTATTCAAGTGTAAAGTCAGATCTATATATCCCTTTGAATTCAATAAACCAACTGACTCTTGCCTTAGACTTTATTGAAAGCAGATCTCCAATTGATTAGTTTTATAGCGAACATTTTTCTTTGTAGTATGGAATATTAATTACAGAAAATATAATGACAGTTGAAAAAACATAAATATCATTGAAAATTTTTGCATCAGCATGCACCTATACTTACTTCATACGATCCACAATATTAATTTTAATATTGCACCCTAATCTAACCAATCACTTTATTCTTTATGGCTGACATCACACATGACTTCAGAGTTTGATATGGTTAAAGGTTATTTAAGAAAACAAAGATACGTGTTTATTTTTCTAACCTCAAGACATCACAATCGTTCTAAAGACAACACATTTAAAGTATAATATTGTACCTGAGCATTAATTAGATGGTTGCCTGCTAAATATTTGAACATTATGCGATAAATCAGCAGATGTTTTGTGTTGCATAGCTCGTATTATCATTTTGTCATATTGTTAAAGATGGTGTTATTTATCGTACAAACTCAATATGCACCATTTTATAAAATAATATAAATATATTGAATGTAGAACGTATAACTGCACTTTTATAAATCGATATGATAAGTGAGGTACAATCCCTGAATTTAGGATAGTCTCTTGTGAGGAATTATTGTCGTCTGTGCATACGTTTGCGCAGCTTCAATTTACGATAGACCTAGATAATGAGACCGTGATTTGAACCAATGCGCGCAAATAGCAGAAATTGATTCAATTATGCCAACGTTGCCACTTTAAATCATTGTATTGAAGATCATATGCAAAATACATCACAAGGAAACAAGAGTACTTCAACGTATACTTACATTTGAAAATTCAACAAACATGCTATGTTAAATCTTTACCTGACAAAAACATTTAGTCTGCTTAAAACGCGTTTAAAGAGCAAATTCGGAATGATATAAAAACAACATCATAATATAGTCCCCGTCCTGTTTGGCAAACAATTTACAATAGACAGTAATTTCTGGCAAAACATGCGTCTTTCTTTATATTGTCCTAGAAAACAGAAAAACTCGAGTGTGTTTTTTGTGTGTTAACGGTGTTTCTCAAGAAAAGTGTTTTACGTTACAAAATGGTCATTGAACAATATACACTGTATATGAGCCATTGACCAGGAAGAGGTTTAATTTGAGACATATGTATTTAAAAAGAGTTTGATACCTATTTTCTAGATTTGTACCATTGATTAATTATATGCTTTTTAAGTGGCCACTCTTGCTTGCATGTGCTTCATTACTTCTTATATCTTTATAGCTTGTATTAAACTTTATGTATAAGTTATCATTTGTTTAGATGATGTGAAATTCTGACAGTATTTACAATCTTTATTTGACATTAGAATTTTTGTGTCTTACTTTAGTAAATAACCCCGCCATTGACGCTAAGCATTTAACACCAACTGAACAAAACACATACATGTACATTATAAACATTGCAATAATCTTTCAAATTACATAACAACATGTGGAAACGACTGACTTACTCAAAAGACATGGACAAATAATGTGCCGATAACTAACTCACAACGAATAAAAGTAAATAAGAATGGTAACAACAAACAGCAAGAATAGACGATTTGTCATTGGGGAATACGGGGGTTTTACTAACAACAATTGAATAAACCATTACAGATATCCAGTACAAGTGGATTTAACTGTTGACATGTTGTTCTTTTAAACATACCACGCTATCAACATCTCATTATGGTTACCAAGACCATCGATAGATTTCGCAATCAGTTTTATTTTAAACTCAAGACATAAAGAAGAAAACAAAACAGTAAACAGCGTACCTGTTTAAATTGTCCTGTAACCAATTTCTCAGTTTAATCCACACAGTATAACGACTTCAAAACCATCGCTAGATTTTACCAACAATTCTATTTCATTGAAAAATATCGGTAAAATAGGCAAACCCATTGAATACTTATTTGAATAGACTAATCGGTGCATTCCTTTATGGCTGGTTTATGTAATGCAGCACCGTCATTGATTTGCGTATAAATCGAAATACTACCAATATATCGATTGAACAAAAGACTCATTGACAGAGACCGATTTAGGGTGCATAAACCGGTTTTGCAGAGCTCTAACCCTGAAAAACAAGGTTTGGGCGTTGTACGTTTTACCCTGTATTCGATTAAATGTGTAAAAAATAACTTTAAATCAGTCTGTGGTAAATCGATTTCACAACGGATCGGATTGATATGGTTAAATGTTATTATAAAACACCGCAGACATCAAAGTGGCAAAGAAAGCCAGTTATGTGGCTAAAACATTCCTCGTGCACAAACTGCCACGAGACTCTAAAGTCAGAATATTTTAAATCACACACACACACAGCCCTTCAAATCGTTTTAGATATAATGTAACATAATTCCAATACAACCATTCCAAGTGTCTTGTGACTTAACACAGCCGTGAGACAGTTACTACAGCATGCATACTATTGAAAACTCCTGAGTTTTTACTTAAATATTTAAGGTTGGGTTCGACATTCCTCAGTCGATACTCAACTATGGATGACTTTAGTAGACGACAACGCACACGAAGGCGAATTAGGTGCACTAGTCTGTTCATGCACAGACTTGACATTGAGAATGCTTACAGGTACTTGTTCGAGAGGTACAGATTTAGAAGAGACACAATCATGTTTCTAGTTGAAATTTTGACCCCCTTTCTCTCTATAAAGACCGAGAGGAGTCAGCCAGTCTCCACAATTATAAAAGTGTAGCGACACTGTGGAATTTTGCCACAGGGGATACATATGAGGCGTATTGGCGACAGCTAAGGGCTATTACAACCAACAGTTAGCCGCTGTATTGCACAGTTGGCCAGGTCTTTGGTGACATATGCAAGAAGATTAATCAAAATGCCGACAAATAGGACGCTGCTCGCGTGAAACGAAACTTTTACCAGATTGCTGGTAAGTAAAGGTTTATGAGTAACCGCTAATAAACTGTTAAACTGTTTTTCTAATATAGTCAAATTAAACAATTAAGACGGTAATTAAAGAATAATATTTAATGTCATTAATATCACCATTTTATAGAGCGACAAAATACGCGTTCATATAAACAAAAATGGCATTTAATAACAAGGGGTTTAACTTTTTTTTTAATTTTCTACATTGAAATATGGTATTTTGTTGGCGCTGCACGTTCCAGGTACGGTGAATGGATTTTTTTTTTCAGGTTTCTCCAAAGAAATAAGTGTGGTAGACGGAACTTTTGTGAAAATCATAGCTCTAACAAAAAATGAAAAGGATTTTTTAAACAGAAAAGGATTTCATTTACTAAACGTACAGGTACCATTTAGTAGTAAAACAACACACATAAAAATTATGAATACACATAAATTATCAACAAAATATTAAAAAACTAAAAACAAAACGGAAAATGAAATCAACGTTTATCATATTCATCCTCATCATAACTCGCAATCTTGATCACCCATTCTTCATAATCTTTAATCATTATCTATTTATATAAGCATATCACATCTTCATCACATATACTCATTTTCACCTTCTATCGTCATCTTAACTTCTTATAATAATAGAGAAAAATGCATGTGATTTTTTGTTCATCATTTCCTCTATTTCCAAAATAATTTAAAAAGAAATACATTGTAATACCACAGTACAGTATTTGTAACGAATTTTACTACTTTTTGCGAAGTAATTTTAGACGTTGGATCAATACCATAGTTAGGTTTTGTTTACATTACAAGCACTGTTGTTGTTTTATGTTGTGCTTTTTAGCGTGCGATGCAGAATTCAGGATTACCACTTGCGTTAGTTTGTGGCCTGGGTCTACAGACGATGCACGGGTGTTCAGAAACAGCCAAACTAACCGGAACTTTGAAGTTAATACTTATATTTTAATGACTACAGTACTGAAAATCACGAAATTGACATTTTTCCCGTTTCCACTCCGTTTCGTTTCCATTTCAGTTGGAAGCGTTCGCCGCTCCGTTTCCGTTCCGTTTCCGTTCCTTTTTTTTCGCTTCCAGCGCTGCATTTCAAACGCCTCCAGCGTTTCTATCGTTTCTTTCGTTTCTATCGTTTCTTCCGTTTCTATCGTTTCAAGCGTTCCGTTTCGCTCCGTTGCGATTTTGACTAAAAAAAATTCGTTTAATAAATTTCTAACTGTATAGTACTTCCGGTGTGTTTGCAAAATGGCGAAAGAAGTAAACATTGTGGGCAGAGGCAAAAGACTTCCATCACCTGTAAAGCAATCGGCAATAGATTGTTTGCGACGAGGATTTACAGTGTCAGCCACTCGGAGGGAAATTACAAACAGACACAAAACTACGATCAGTCGTCAGACTTTGTATGCCCTCCTGAAACCGCCTAAACATCAGAGGAATCTGCGCTTTAGGTAATAGTAGGCTAATCACGATATAATGTGTCACTACTAAGATTTTTTACGCAGAAAAACTTAAAATTTCTATTATAAAACACCAGGTAAAGAGTCAATCTTCACAAAGTGCGTATGTTTTTCCCATTTAGACTGTCCTACAAAAACGTTCAACACACTCTAATGTTGTCACACATTTTCGCGACTTTCAAATATCTGGGTCCGGGGATATCAGTGAACGGAAGAATGAAACGAACTATAAAGATGATTTATTAAACTTTTGAAGAAATTGAGCATTTTGTAAAATAAGAATATTGAGATGTGATTCTTTTCATCAGCATATTGCATGTTATAACAAATTGAGTTATATAATCTATGATATTTGGGAAGTGTTTCTTTTCAAATCAGCAAATTGCACATCATTATCATAATTATATACCGTCAGAATTATATACATATACTCATAGATACCTGTTTACAAGATATCTTTGCTATGTGGGATGTTTTGCGTTTCAAATCATAGGTCAGCTGGAAAACTTCCTCACAATAAATTTTGCCTCGACTGGGACTCGAACCCACATGGTGAAGGGCTTATGAGTTACAAGATTTGACTAAGTGCTCAGTATAGGGCGCCCAATTTAGTAATAATATCTTTGAAATTTGGGATGCGTTTCTTTTATTATCGGCATATGGCCTTCAATAACCTTTTCAGTTATATAATTATAAAAGATGTTAAAAATGTGTTATCTACACTGCTGTCCTTTCCAAATGTAGTCAGTTTTGTACCTGGGCCATGGTAGTCCAATTGGTAGAACATCGACAGCTGGATTGTTTTATATTTTTTTAAGATTAAAATATCACGACTCAGTTGTATTATTACTTATTCAATACTTTTGGTTTCTTGCGTATCTTAATGTTTAAGCATTCTTGAAATATTGTATTCTTGTCGCCAAAATACGAAGTAAGGATACCTTTTTGTTCCCCAATAAAGACTAAGTTGTTAAAAGTAATCTAATTTCCAAAAGGCAAACCTGAAGCTCTCACAGCAGACATTACTAGAGGAACCGAGCCGCCGTCATTGAACGTGTTAATCGTACACATGTTTCCTGCTATGTCGTTCCCAAACGTTGACATTATTTCCGTGATATATATGTCTGAGTAGTAGTCAACTGAGAATCCGGTGCTTTGATTAAGATGCAAATTACATCCATCATCTGAATTCCTTTTTCAAATGGGGCCTCAAATAATTGTTGAATTTGCTATCTCTTCATCTCTTTTAGGTCCGCGCATATCTTCAAAATCTGTCGTGTCTACAACGTTAAATCTGTAATTATGTTCAGTTCCGATGTCTGAGTTGAAGGAATACCATGTAATTATTTCGGTATTTGCAACTGCCTGTAAAACATAAATACAACAAATGTGTATGGGAAGATAGTTAAACACCGTGTCCCAAAGTTTGTTTGATTTATAAAACAAGAGTCTGATAAGTACTGAAAAGTAAAACTCAACGCTTCCAATAGAATCGAGACAATACACACCCTGTCAATAGAGGTGGTAATATACAGGTGTAATGTAATTAGCTAGCAAATGGAAGCAAGCCAAAGAATGAACAGCAAAACAAGAGAACTGCTGACAATAGTATCCAACTACTGATGTATCAAAGAGGTAGAAGTCCAACCCAACATGAACTGACATAAAAGCATCTACCATAGGGTTACGACACTACATAGAGAACATCAAGCATGTCCAAATCTTGACAGGATATAATTATAGGAAACAACACCAAGCCAAACTGTACATTGTGTTTTAATTATGATGAATCAATAGAAAATATATTTATGTTTTGCCTAAACTATTGCAACAAGCGGTCACAATGATCGATATTAACTATAGCAGAACACTCGATCGGTTTATGTTTATCACTTCGATGCGATGCAGAACACACGAGAGAGCCTCTAGATAGCCACATCTTATTTGAATGTCACCCTGCAACCAAATCAAGCATGTACAAGGGAGAACATCTGGATGAGGAAGACAGCCTGCTATGAAGAGGGCCTATGGAAACTTACGATAACCGTAAAGTCGTACTGCAGGTAGGTTTTGAAATGGGTTTGCTGTGGTGCTTGCATCAACGTACTGACTTGGGCTTCGTTGATATTGGTATAGTCGATAAAACCTAATTAGCTTAAGGAACTTGAAACCTGTACAAAAAGTTCGCTAAAGTGGTACTAATTAATTTTACGGTAAATTTCAAAATTGGACACGCATTTGTTTCACTTCCGCAACGAGTATTCTTAAATGAATAAATTGTATGTTGTGGCAAAGTTTCCGGTCTCTCCACTATACAGAAGAGGTCACTGATTAACCTCAAAACAAATATTTAAATAATAGACTGACTCTACAGAATTACACACTGGTTTAAATACAGATTGCTTTGTCCACTTCTGTGTTTGTCGGTGTTTCGACCTTCTCGATGCAGATCCAGGGGCGGCAGACGGATATTTTTAAAGGGGTGGGTAAATTGTCAAATATTTTGCCGTGGAGTTAGTATGTTAAACGGTTTGTTAATGTTGATGTATTTGTTAGTTTTTTGGTTGGTTGGTTTATAATCATTTGCTCTAGGAATCGCCTGTGTTTTATATTCATTTCTTTATGTTCTTGTTTATTTCAAAGTATTTAATACATTTACTGGTTCCATGTTAGTTTATCGCAATTTGTAGATCGACATGTAAGTAGAACGCGTGCATAGGATCACCATCTAGCTTATAAGGTACAGATGTCCTTTGCAAAGTGTAAGAAACATTAATGGGGTGTAAGGATGGGTGCACGGAAAGGGTGTTCTAAACACGCTTTGGTAACAGCTTTTACCAATGAGCCTCTCAGCAACTGCGTTAGCGATTTAGTGGTATTTTATTGAATGTATTTGTATTTGCAATATTTTCATTTTCACTTGCATCTTAAAGAAATTGTACCTCTTTCAGACACGTTGATTTACATTATTCATAAAAGTTCTAAATGATGCGTAGTTAAAACAATTGCACTAAAAACGTATTCGTCGATAAAATGCAGCAGTTGTTGATGTGGAAAGGGAAGAAAAATAAAGGAAGTGCTTATGCATACTGGTCACAGAGTTTTTGTAAACGTGTGTTTTATATGGTTATTACAGTCTGAGATTGTAGCGTGTACATGTACGGGTACGTGTAGTTACACGTACACGTTCATTGAGAAGTTCAATAAAAGTTTCCTGCATTATTGGTAATGCTTATGCGTACTGAACATAGTTACTTGCCTGACATGCATTTAATTAAATTAGGCGTGTGTGATATTAGATCTATGTTAAGAAAGAGTAATCACCCTATTAAGTTCTGATGAACTGTGCAATATTCCTGAAGGATAGTATAAAAATGAGGATGCTCTCGGGATTTGTCTAGTGGGAGCATACGCACTGATGATGGTGGCATAGCGCTGTCTTTTAAGTGGGAGCTGCATGGGCATAAGCCTGTCGATCAGTTTTTGGGAAGGCTGGTAAGCTTGCTGATCAGATTGGATCTGATTGCGAAGCCTCCTGCTTCACGACGACGCTCCTCGCTGCTGCGACCACTCCAGAAAAAGGTATAACCTGCCTTAACCTCTGTCAGACAACCTTCATTTGCAAGCCTGGTTTCACACAGAGCTGCTATGTCGATGTTGTACCTGCCGAGTTCACGTGCGACAAGTGCTGTCCGTCTCACGGGTCTATCAATTTAGATATTGTATCGGTACTGATCCTTTTGGAAACCACGTCCAGCTGCAGTCGGCAAAGGTAGATTCATGATAACAACAACGTACCGGTCGTTAAAATCTCCCCATGCATGTAATATATGTTGTTATTTAATTCATCCGATAATACTTCCCTCTTCTAAATACCATGTGGAAATTATTTTTTCAATTACATCACTACTTTCGTCATAAGTTACAAAAAACACAACCGCAAGCGCTTGGACATTTTTAATTCAAATACATCGGTTTTATTTTCATTGCTTGCATTTGAAGAACCCTCAGGAAGTGCGAGGTTAGAGCTCTGTAAAAGTCGGTCCCTTTGTCCGACTGACCATTCCTTTGCAGTTACTCTTGAGTTTATTCTTTTTGTTAAATTACTTATCACAGATTTGTTCTTTTACATTTGACTTACCTGTGAATTCCTTTGCCCTGTACTTTTTCCCAATGTTGGTATACGGTGCAATGCTCATAGGGCTATGTTATTATTACTTTTAATGCAATCGCAACCAGCGCTGACTCTGCTTAAGGCATTTTCAAGGACCAAGAAGCAAATGTCTGTAAAGTTATTCGTCCATGTGTAAAATTGCTGTAGCAGGACATTTGTCCTTATATGAACAAGTAAACGTTTAATTGATGACGAAGGATTTCTATAAGGGAAATGTAAATTGAAAAAAACTTTAACTATTTTACATAAAATTTGTACCGGCACGTTTATTTCCTAATGATTTTGGGACGAAATTGACAAAAAAGTCATTAATTTACTCGAATTAAGTTTAATACAGTTCTGGGTTCAGTTCAATTTCCGTTTCATTATAACAGAATATTGTGCAACAACTTTGTTACACGTTTATTGCGATCATATGAGTTATTACAACACTGGTTTTACAACGTTTTCCGTTTGCTTGAGACATTAGGTTGGTAATCGGTCCTTCGTTACTCCACATCACTTTGCATTATGTAAAAAACTAGCAAAGCTTGTATTAGCTCTCAGTACTTAGCAAACATGATTTTAACAGAGACTTTTTACTGACCATTATCGAATTTACAAATAATTTATTTTCATTAAAGTCACAAGAAACAGCATTACAGACATGTCCTAATATTCCTTCCCAGATCAGCAAAAACAGGAAAGTATATAGAGAAGCACATATGGCGTGTCTTGTGTAAATGTTTAAGATATCTACACATCCACAGTATTATTTATCTTCCTTTATTTTCAATGATATATTGATATCTATTTAAATATACTGAAATACGTTGTCGTTGTAATTCCAAAATAAGAACCATCTGATTGTTTAAAGAATAAAACATGGTGAAAATAGTTCTATAACGACTATAAAATAACGGATGTATCACAATTAAATTTGGTGATAATTCAGTGTTATACAAATTACAAAATGAAGTTCCGAATGAAGTTGTTAAGACTGCGGTTCGTCCGTGTGCGTGATTCGTGTTTGTCGCATTTGCGTAAAGTGTTTGCAACGTGCGTTTGGTAACAATTATCTGCAGCCATGAATAGCAAAATTGCCTCTTAAAGAAAGTTTGATATTTACAATATAGCAATGGCGATTCTGGAATAAAAAGGGTGTATACGTTATGTCTTTAGGATACTACAGTTTTTTTCTCGATGCTAATGTTAATTGAACATGTGGAACCATATTATGTAATTATAGCAAAGGGGGTTTACGCCCATTATTCTCAATATAATAGGGACACGCAGAAATGCCCGAAAAGAAAGTGGTGGGTGTATTATCTACATTTCTAACAAGTATTATTCTAATGATACGTTGTTATTTAAACGGTCTGACTGCATGGTGTTGATAAACCTTCAGTGTTCTTTGTTTTTTGTGATATAACATTAACTCGTTTATGCAAGTATGCCAATATATTTGAAATGATAGCCCAAGTAATGGCATTTTCAACAAAGCTCATGGAAATAATGTTCAATTTAATTTTTGGTGATTTTTGTGTCAGAGTAGCGGAATGGTAAGACTATGTCATGATAGTTTTATTGAAGACACATTTCCGGATGCCTGTTTTGGGAACATTTAATAAAAAAAGATCGGAATCGTCGCACTTTCGAGCTGTGTATTTGAAATACGTATTGCAATAGACAATAGTGATTAACTTTTGTAACACTAGAATAATGCTTTCTCTTATATACGTGGACTATTAAGTTAAATATATAAAGTGAACATGTCTAATTTACTTCAGCGCACTTGTTTATTTAGTGGTTTGTTATAAGATTAAATATTATCTGTCTAATACAATGTTATATTTTTTCGTGAATTACATTTAATGAAACTAACATGAATACATATTGAATATATGTCATTCAAAAGTTGATGTTGATTTAATATTTGCATCCATGTTTGTGAAAAAAGAGCATTTAATACTTCTGCATTTTATTCGGACAGATGCGGATTATTTACGGTTTCTATTATTTTACGTATACGTATTAGCAAATACGTGTTTGTCGTATTTAATAGGAACGGTTTGTTTATTTTACTCGTAATTTTATTTTAAAATTTCTTACAGACTTAATAAATAGGCAATAAGTTGCACAATTGTGTAAAATGTATTTTATTATAGTAAATGATTTCATTTGAAAAGTAAGGTTATAACATTATTGTATTAAATAAACGATATATTGACGAATGTTTTTATAGTACATTTTGTCTTTTTAGATGTAATTTACGGGCAAATTAATTCTAATTAAATTACATGTTTTCACTTTTTTGTGAACAATGATTTCAAAAAGATCGTTTCCAATTACTTATACTTTCTTAGTTAGGAACACGAGAACGTGTTATTGTATGACATATGAAAACGTTTGTTTTCTGTATTTTATTCAAGCATATTTATTATTTGCAAAGCTGGATAAGTAGACTCATATACTGTACAACTTCGACACTTAAGCCCAACATTGTCTCTTACATGTCGTACGCTTAAAGATATAAAATATAGAATGATTAGCAAGTACCAGATAATAATAATAATAACAAATACAATGTAATTTTTTTCCGTATCAGTAACCGATAAACTTTTCAGGATGGTGTTACCATTTGACATGGACACATTGATGATTAGTAGCATGGAATGCTATTACCATTAAGATGTTGATTATTGTTTTAATGCTGTTAAAATGAGTCATGCTACTAAAGAATATAAAACATAATAATAGTTCATAATAAACAGCTATGTTCTTCTTAAAAAAGAACAAAAAGGAGAAACAAGGAAAGTATTCATGAATTTGGTCAAGAGAGTTAAAAGATGCACCTTTAAGATTGGTAATGAGTAGCAACGCTGTATGAGAATAATTATTTTCTTTTTTATTTTAGGTACTATTGATGTATGATTAGTTTGATGCTGCTAATTGACATAATACTCATTAGTGATAAATCATGTTTCCACTTGACCTTGTGTTTTGTTGCATTCATGTGTTTGTGTTTGTTGTTTTTGTTTTTGTTTGTTGTTCTTGTTGTTTTTGTTTGTTTTTTTTGTTTTGTTTTTTTTTTGCATTAAAAGCTTTTAATCTTAAACAGTCATGTATATGTATTTTGTATGGTTTGGCATCAGGTGGGATACTTTTAACTATGTTTCTTAATATATAGTTGTTACCATGATAAATATGGTGTTTGTTACTTTTATTTTAACAAAGATTTATATTGTTTTCATTTTGCTGAAAATCTGACAATTCAGATGTATTTTTAATACCTATACTAATTTACTACGTGGATTTAATAAAAAAAATGTTGTCTTCAGGTGGATTTGAACCAGGTCCGCTACTTTCCAACGCGAAGTACAGTCACGTTATCCTACTGAGCTATTTCGGTAGCTGATTGTCATCGTGTCAGATAATGTATTTATTTCTACAGATAAATAGGGAATATTAAAAAATAAAAGTATTGTTTTCGATTTATTTTATTTCATACGTCATACTTCAAATGATATCTTTTCTTTTTGATGACTTACTTTTATAAAAACAGCAATGACTTATGGGACTCTTTTTATGTGGTACTTCGGCCGTTAGTAACTTTTTGAGGGAGAAGTTGTTATTTTTGTTTTTACAAATTACAAAACGACAACATATGATTTATATGCATACAGTTTAAAAGTGTTATTTAAAATTGAAAAGAGACGGGATTAATGGAATAATAAGTCATTAGCAGATATGATAATAGTGTATTCGGCTCGGGAGAAATATTTTTTGTCTCGCCAAGGTTCGACAAAAAATTATTTCTCCCTTGCCGAATTAACTATAATCATATCTGCTACCGACTTGTTATTCCCTATACCTTAATACCTGACGTCATTTGTTAATATGCTTCATATTAATTTAAATAAAATTAGTAAATCTCACAACGTTTGTTGTTATTGTTAGTGTCAGCAATATTGTTTTTATGGACTTAATTTGTTCGTTCTTTCTTTTCCTGCGCATATTTGTTGATTTTTGTCCATTAATTTCATAAGAATAAATGGACGGCAGACCAGAGAGGACGAATGTTTTATTACCCGCATAATTTCATAAAATTTCATCGCCTTAAGAATTTAAATCGCCTAACGAGGTAAAATATCTATTCGTGTATACATGTTTAAGGATTGATAAGGGAATTAACCATTTGTTCTATGGATTTAACTGTTAGTAAGGAGTTATTTCTCTTGGACTAAAAAGGTATTGCTTATCAGCTTTCTTATGATATGTATTTCTTACAAGGTTTAAAAGGCATGTCTATCATTTAACTGTCATAATATTGTAATGTAAATGTTATTTATTGAATTATTTATCATAAAATAATTTGCTTTTTTTAGTTGTACATGCAGCATTGTGTTCTTGCTGTTGGTACTAGGAAAACGTTTACTCATATAAGATGTACCCAAGCTAAATGTGTTTACTCACATGTATTTATTTATATTGTTGATTATTGATTTAAGGTAATAATTACAACATATTTTATGTCTATTATATCGGAAACAAGTTCTTTCAACTAATTATGTGTTTGCTTTTAAAGTCTCAGTCCTGGGTAAAACCAGCACACAGCTACGTGCACTTGACATACATATATATTTATGTATGATATTTAATTAAAAAAAGTATTGTTTATTCAAATGCTTGTAAAATATATTAAATATGTTTCTTTGTATTTCTTTTATAAATTGTAGTTTTACGGATGGTAATGGAATAATAAATATTATATTTTTATCGTTGTGATTTGACTTGAGGCGGCGATACGATGCTTCCCCAAAATGTGTATCAACAGTGCAGTCATTAAACACATGTTTTTATTGTTTCATTTAGTTATTGACAATATCAGCACGATTTAAATTTGTGCGGACCCATCTGTTTTAAATAGGAAGTGACGCTTAGTATTTTATAGAAAATTGTGTTTTGGAACCACAGGAATGTTGAGTTAGTGTTACTTTTAAAGAGTATTTCAACTGGCCTATAATCTTAGTTTGACTTTCACGTGCAGGTGTCCATTTTGGTTTTTAAGTTTGCACAAGGTGTTAAATTGCTCTTCGTATATATCACGACAACGCTTTTTAAACAAATTTAAGTAAAAATCAGACATAGAAGCACATATATTCCACGTTCAGTTTTTGATATATCTTTTAACTGATTAAACTCCACGATACTATTAGAAATTTAAAATTTGACCATACTTAAGATAAAGCTATCCAAGGTAAGAAAATAGCCATCGCCATCTAAAGGTTACTGGTTATATACATTCTTTTATCTATGATAAGGAAATATGAACAGTCATATGAACATTGCAACATATACCAAACTTTGGAAAGGCACAGGACAAAGGTGTTAAGATGCAAGCCAAATGTAAACGTTAGACCAAAAATTGTGTTGATTCATGAAACAAAAAGAGCAAAGCGAACAGTTACCACATAGAAACGATCAATCGGCTAAAAAGACCAGCTGGGGTGCTTAAACACTTCTTTTCAAAACTACATTTCCTCAGACATATATATGGCCATTCGGCAGTGCATAGCTAAACTGTACTAATGTATTAACTGTTGGCTAGATTAAAGTAAGAAACTTGTACATTGATGCATACACCATTTTCAAACGGGTTCATGCTAATAATTCTTAGGTCCCTTTTTAATAATCTTGAAATAGAATGTCTCTTTTAATCATTTATAATCATTGCCATTATGGTTAACCCTGCAAACTTTGATGTATGATGTGTTCAGTTATATATTTAGATTTACGCTGCTCGTCTTGAAGTTTTGTAATTACGACGTTCCTTCCAGAACAGATTCAGCTTGATAGCGGTCGCCTTATTTTGAATTGTTGGAATCTGTTACATACAATATCTGTCTGTATACATTTCGTTCACACTTAGCTTTTCCTGATCTGTCTTTTGGTTACAAATTGCAGATGGGTAATAGATAATCAATTGATAACTAGTTCAAACGGTTTAAAGGTTTCACGTAAACGGGTTTAAATTTAAGCGGGGCAACTCTTAAATGAAACTGTTCCTGATAATTTTATTGTTTAAATGCATGTTTGCTCTAGAAAATGTTTGTAGGTATGTTTTACGACTTCACTTTTGGTATGCATGTACTTCAGCGAAAGCCCTGTAATTTGTTCCCCTAAAATGCATATCTGATACAATTTTTTAAGACGCAGTGCATTTTGATGCTGTACCTTGTGATAATATTTAACTTTCTATAGTAATGGAAAATGTTAATGTTACGTTTGCGCGTAACATTACACTATGCACTGGCTCTTCTTTATTTCTATAAGAGTTATAACATCTCTTTTGTATGTTTATGTAACTCCCAACTCAGGTTAAAGTGTATGTTCTAAAGTGGTCAAAGCACTTATATCGTTGGCAATATGAGCCACCTACACATAAACATTATTAATCTCCCTTCCCCACAAACACATGTAATTGTACATATTTTGCTAAAGTTTGGGTAAATAAAATCCGCATAACTCCATTTTAACGTAATCTCATGAACAATTAAATACAAACGACCTTTAAATCAAAGTACTATGCATCGTTTGATTATTATTGAAGGAAAACCGTACCCTTGGGTCTGGGTAGAACTACAAGCGCATCGCTGGGCAGCTGGAAGTCGAGGACTGAGAGATATGGGGAGTTAGTCAGCGTCTCTGAGTTAGTCCATTCTCCGTTGAGTTTAACCACCTTTTAATTAGCTGTCGGAAACAAACTTTAGGAGGGGTGATCGGGAAGTTCGTAGGCTTTTATTATAGCTTTATTATTATTTTTCGCATTACTACGAAACTTGAAATAAACATTGATTAACATTTTCTTAAAAACTTTTATTCGCAAAACATATTAATTTTATAGTATTCGCTAAACAACCGGTGTCTATGGCAACGCGCATCCGTGAACCTGGAGTACATAAAAAAATCAGACATTTTTTTTTCTATTTTTTACTGATTAACATCTTGTTTGTGGGTAATTTCTTTAACGTATAACTCCGCGAAAACATATGACGTCATATCCTGAAATTTTGACGGTTTCGTTTTTTTCCGTTTGAATATTATACGCTTTTGTTCATAGCTTTGCCACTAACAAACATTTCACTATCTTGACGCCGAGTTAAGGACAGCCATTAAATTTTGTGTCGGATTAGATAAGATACCAACTGAAACGTTTACGATGATACATAGTTCCCAAAAATGCAGCAAGGCACTTGTCTTTAAGTGACACCGACGATTTCGAGAAGGAAGATGCTCTATAGAGGACGATCAGCGATGGGGTCGCCCGTCTAAGGTGAAATGCCCGGTTTTAGAAAATGTGAAAGATATAGTGTACAGTGACAGACGGCACACCCTGAAAAGTACAGTACACGCCATTTTGAAAAAAAAGAGCTAGGAATGTTAAAAGTGTGCGCGCGATGGGTGCCGAGACTTCGTAATGATCAGGAACTGGAAACCAGGGTTCGCTGCTCGAGCGAGTTCGTCCGACGGCACGAGGGCTAAATGGAATAATTCCTTGATCGCGTAATTACAACACCGAGACTTGGTTATGGCACTCCGATTCGGAGTCAAAAGCACAGTCCAGTGTATGGAAAACACTCGGGACTCCTCCCCCAAAGAAGGCTAGGGTACAAACGATTGGTGGGAAACACATGTTCATGTTTTTTTTTCATGGACAGAAAGGGCAGGGCGTGATCCTACAGCGACAGTGACCGCTAGTTATTTTTCGCAGGTAGGCAGTTTAATATTGTAAAAACATTATTTTACTATTATTTAAGTGCAGAAACTATAAATATTAATAACAAACAAAATAATGGACATGATAAAAAGAAGTTTGTTTTATCTTAACCCCACTATTTAATTGGGGTAAATTTGACACATTGTTTTCCCTTCAGGTACGCATGATATTTCACTAAGATAACGCCCCAGAACATAGGGCTGACTCAACCATCCTTGAAATCAGCTTATTTTGTTTCGAAATTCTCCAGCATCCGCCCTACAGTCCAGAACTAGCCCAATGGACTTCAGAGTTTTCCCAAAGATCAAAGCTGCTCTACGAGGTCTGCGCTTAGAGATCGCGAACGAGCTTCATACGCACACACACACACTGTTGTTTTGTCATACAAAAGTGACTGGTTCAGTGAAACCTACACTTAATGTTTACAGAGACATATAAAATGCATTCAGATCAATGGTGATTAAGTTGAAAAAGTGTGAACGAATATCAGAGGTTATCATGACGTCATTTCTATAACACTGGCCTGCTACGGGTTCACCTCACTGTTGTTGTGTTATTAGCTGTATTATTTTTACTGTTTCATATTATTTATACAAAATGGCAAAATAGAACACCCTTCATAAATTTATATTATCTCAAGGTACAGCGAGGGTAATTGATATTTTATAGCGTCAGTCTACGAACTTCCCGATCACCCGTCGTATTTATTCTTTTAACCCAGATGCTTCATTGATATGTTTCGTTTAGATTTGTTTAAGTATATGATGTATCAAAATATGCAAATGTCGTAAATATATATTAATTGCGATATTTCTTACAAAGAACTCTATCAAAGGCAAACCGGAACTACTTACTTAAACAATACAACATAACTACATTTTTCATTTATTCTTTAATAATGCTATATCATCACTTCAAAATACAATAATATTTCTTATCAATACAAAACAAGGATACATGTTTATACATATAACATATGTTTTACATTACTAACAACACACTATATATTTAACAAATTTAATTTTCGACGGAATTTTACCGCTCTGCACGAATACAGCCGGCGTATTCTAGGACCCAACCGACTGGGCCGATTTAACAATAGTGTATGTGCTAGAGCAACCATTATAAACATTTTTCTTTAAAAAAAACGAGCATTTATTCTTCAGCATTGTTCTGGTTTGTACAAATATATGTAATATTTTGTCTGTTCCTTGCCATTAATTTAGCACTTCTAAACATACATTGGTAGTGGGGTGTGTGGGGAACATGACGTGATCATGGAAGATTGTACCACTCCAAAATTACAGAAAAAGCGGGATTGAGTACTACGCAATGTTGGCAAAGACTCGAGTAAACCTCTATACAAGCGAAAACATCGAGATGGCTGTAGTATCCGCCCGCTGCCCATACAATTGATCGTACCGGGTCCATACGACAACCCATCTATACCGAATACGGGGTCAAGACGGTGTGTTACAACCTACGATTGACTACGGATATACCATACGACAATCCCGTGGGTGCTAAAACGCCAGAATCCCCATCTCCGGTTTCACGGGATGCCAAGCACGGCAAACGCATGGTCCATTTTCGGCGGAGCTTTACCTCTCTGCATGAATACAGCTGCGTATTTTAGGACCCAACCGACTGGGCCGATTTAACAATAGTGTATGTGCTAGAGCAACCATTATAAACATTTGATAAAACGAGCACTAATTATTCAGCATTTTTCGGGTTTGTACAAATATATGTAATATTTTCTTTTTGTCTTGTGGGGTGAGTGGAGAACATGAAGTGATCATGGAAGTTTGAACCACTTCCAAATAACTGAAAACCCGAGATTTAGTACTAAGCACTGTTGATTAAGACTGGAGTTAACCACTATACAGGCAACAACATCGAGCTGGATGTGGTATCCGCCCGTTGCGGAGTCAAACAATGGGACGTTTATCTGAACTGGATTTCCAGTTACTTGCTTTAAGTGCCAGGGATACACCGGTGCTATGCTCGAAGGGGTAAAGTATGAAGAGACTTGAAGACCTTTCGATTAACCCATAAGCCAACGCCTTCTATGTTATGTAAGTGAAGAAAGTTTATAAGAATCAAACCTGGTTTGTATCTGAAAAATTGATACGTATAGATAGAGAAAGGGGAGAGAGCATGCTAACCTAGGGCTCGGCGTGACCAGACGATTGATCGTACCGGGTCCATATGACCTTTACACCGAATACGGGGTCAAGACGGTGTGTTACAACCTACGTTTGACTACGGACATACCGTACGCCAATCCCGTGAGTGATAAACCACCAGAAATTCCATCTCCGGTTTCACGGGATGCCATGCACGGCAAACGCATGGTCCATTTTTTTCGGAGTTTTACCGCTCAGCATGAATACAGCCGGCGTAATCTTGACCCTAACCGACGCATGGTCCATTTTCGTCGGAGTTTAACCGCTCTGCATGAATACAGCCAGCGTAGTCTAGACCCTAAACGACTTGGCCGATATAACAATAGTGTATATAATAGAGCAACTTGTTTATATTTAAAAAAAACGACCAATAATTTTTCAGCGTTTGTCTGGTTTGTACAAATATATGTAATATTGTGTGTGTGCCTTGCTGTTGATTTAGCACTTCTAAACATACATTGGTAGTGAGGGTGTAGAGAACATGACGTGATCATGGAAGTTTGAACCACCTACAAATAACGCGAGATTGAGTACTAAGAAATTTTGGATAAGACTGGAGTTAACCACTATACAGGCAACAACATAGAGCTGGATGTGGTTTCCGCCCGCTGTGGAGTCAAACAAGACGACGTTTATCTGAACGGGATTACCTACTTACTCCAAGCGCCAGGGATACACAGGTGCTATGCTCGAAAGGGTAAAGTATGAAGAGACTTTAAGACCTCTCGATTAACCCATAAGCCTTCTATGTTATGTAAGATAAGAAAGTTAATAAGAATCAAACCTGGTGTGTATCTGAAGATTTGATACGTATACATATAGAAAGGGGAGAGAGCTTGCTAACCTAGGGCTCGGCGTGTCCAGACGATTGATCGTACATGTCCAAACGACCACCCATCTACACCAAATACGGGTCAAGACGGTGTGTTACAACCTCCGATTGACTACGGATATACCGTTCGCCAATCCCGTGGTTGCTAAACCGCCAGAATCCGCATCACCGGTTTCACGGGATGCCAAGCACTACAATCGCATCGTCCATTTTACAGCTCTCCATGAATACAGCCAGCGTAGTCTGGGCCCCAAACGACTTTGCCGATTTAACAATAGTGTTTGTGACAGAGCAACCATCATAAACATTTTTTTTTTAAAACGAGCAATAATTCTTCATATTTTTTTCTGATTTTTACAAATATATGTAATATTTTGTTTGTGCCTTGCCGTTGATTAAGCACTTCTAAACAAATATTGGTAGTGGGGTGTGTGGGGAACATGACGTGATCATGGAAGTTTGTACCACTCCCAAATAACAGAAAACGCGAGATTGAGTACTAAGCAATGTTGGATAAGACTGGAGTTAACAACTATACAGGCAACAACATCGAGCTGGATGTGGTATCCACCCGCTGCGGAGTCAAAGAAGACGACGTTTATCTGAACGGGATTTCCTACTTACTTCAAGCGCCAGGGATACACAGGTGCTATGCTCGAAAGGGTAAAGTATGAAGAGACTTTATGACCTTTCGATTAACCCATAAGCCAACGCCTTCTAGGTTATGTAAGAGAAGAAAGCTAAGAAGAATCAAACCTGGTGTGTATCTGAAGAATTGATACGTATAAATAGAGAAAGGGGAGAGAACATGCTAACCTAGGGCTCGGCGTGACCAGACGATTGATCGTACCGGGTCCATACGACCAGACATTAACACCGAATACGGGGTCAAGACGGTGTGTTACAACCTACGTTTGACTACGAACATACCGTACGCCAATCCCGTGGGTGCTAAACCGCCAGAATTTCCATCTCCGGTTTCTCGAGTTTCACGGGATGCCATGCACGGCAAACGCATGGTCCATTTTGGGCGGAGTTTTACCGCTCAGCATGAATACAGCCGGCGTAGTCTAGGCCCCAACCGACTTCACGGGATGTCATGCATGGCAAACGCATGGTCCATTTTTGGCGGATTTTTACCGCTCTGCATGAATACAGCCAGCGTAGTCTAGGCCCCAAACGACTTGGCCGATTTAACATTAGTGTATGTGCTAAGGCAACCATTATAAACATTTAAAAACGAGCACTAATTCTTCAGCATTTGTCTGGTTTGTACAAATATGTGTACTATTTTGTGTGTGCCTTGCCGTTGATTTTGAGATTTTGACTTCGAAACAAACATTGGTAGTGGGATATGTGAACATGACATGATCATGGAAGTTTGTACCACTCCCAAATAACAGAAAACGCGAGATTGAGTTCTAAGCAATGTTGGATAAGACTGGAGTTAACCACTATACAGGCAACAACATCGAGCTGGATGTGGTATCCGCCCGCTGCGGGGTCAAACAACGGGACGTTTATCTGAACTGGATTTCAAACTTACTCCAAGCGCCAGGGATACACCGGTGCTCTGCTCGAAGGGGTAAAGTATGAAGAGACTTTAAGACTTCTCGATTAACATATAAGCCAACGTCTTCTAGGTTATGTAAGTGAAGAGAGTTAATCAGAATCAAACCTGGTGTGTATCTGAAGAATTTATACGTATAGATAGAGAAAGGGGAGAGCGCATGCTAACCTAGCGCTCGGCTTGACCAGACAATTGATCGTACCGGATCCATACTACCAGACATTTACACCGAATGCGGGATCAAGACGGTGTGTTACAACCTACGTTTGACTACGGACATACCGTACGCCAATCCCGAGGGTGCTAAACCGCCAGAATCCCCATCTCCGGTTTCACGGCATGCCATTCACGGCAAACGCATGGTCCATTTTCGGCGGAGTTTTGCCGCACTGCATGAATACAGCCGGCGTATTCTAGGCCCCAACTGGATGGGCCGATTTAACAATAGTTTATGTACTAGAGCAATCCATTATAAACATTTCTTTAACAAAAGAGCATTAATTATTCATCATTTTTCTGTTTTGTACAAATATACGTAATAATTTGTCTGTGTCTTGTTGTTGTTTAACACTTCTAAACAAACATTGGAAGTGGGGGTGTGGGGATCATGTCGTGATCATGGAAGTTTGTATACTTGTGAAATTATGAGGGCCAACTCACAGAATTGTCATTTTTTGAATGTATGAAATTTATTTGCTGGTGAGTGTGATGATATCAATAACACAATCTTTCTACCGTCATTTATTGATGGATTACCTTTATTGCCTGATTATAAGCAAATACAAGTTTTACACATATATATTCCTTTGGGCAATATCTCATTTGTTATTCTTGTGTTGAGCTTTGTTTTATTTTAAGATTCGTTCAGTTTTCTGAGGCTACTTGATGTAACTAATCTGTCACATTTTCATTAAACTAAATGCTTAGAAAATATGAAGTTACATTGAGAAAAAATCATGATTGAAAATGGGTGATGTATTGAACACTTTTGCAAATGATTTCTTTTTGTAAATAGCTTTTGTTAAAGCAGATAAGCATGGCTCTTAATTGATGATTTGTAGAGCAATTAATTACTATGATTGGTAAAAAAGAAAAATACTAACTACCTGCTATTGAAAATGATGATTTACATCACACCATTTTTCGGCTGACATAATGCTGATGGACACCTTTTGTTACTGATCAAAAGCACGTTTTTAATTAATGTTTTGTGTTTGTTTTATTACTTCAAATCAATAACGTTAACTCGATTAGAAGGTTAATACGTAAGGATTAAGTGAGAGTAATTTACAAAATTGTTGTAGCAAAATAAGGTTTAATACGTTTCTAAACAGCACATATTTAAAAATGCTTCAAATAAGATATTTATTATTAATTCTGTGTTAACTGTGCTGAGATTTTTTTTCTTCTATTGCAGGAGACCCCGACATCATTTGAAGCATGCCATCTGAACAGGCTGCTTAATCGTGTTGCCAAATTTGCAATAAAGTTGAACTGTTAAACGTGTTCTTCCTTGTGTCTTTTACCTATATGTTTTGGATTGAGCGTAATTAGTGTTTAAGAACTGGGTCAATTATAACAAGTGCAAAAAATGCAATCTGTATTATACATTTAAAAACATTGTAAAACTTTGCATTAAATACGTTTGTGTTACTGATGGCGATATTACCCTTATCTTCAAAACAGTAAATATGAGATCTAAATAGAAATGAAACACTAAAGAAGCAGGTTTTTATGTATAGCTTAATATAAATCACATGGGGTCTCTGCATGTATAGTAGTAGGAGAAGCAATTTGCGACATAAATTGATAATTAGTTGTCCACTTACTTATACTAAAGAGGCATGGTATATTTATAACCATAATATTAAACACATGGTTCTCTGATTACCAATACAAACGTCATGGGATTTTTACTACACACATTTCTAGCATACCAGCACAATATAAACAAGGGCTTGTTAATGACAGTATATGAACATGAAGAAATCAGTGCCCGCATTTTGCATATAATAAGAGGCCGATTAAAAATCTTTAATACCGGATTTTGAGCTTACACATATCAAAATGACTCGTCCTACTTTTGACATATAATTAAACACAGCAGCCTCGACAGACCAATATATGTGTTACCATGGTATTAATACCAAGCAGTGAAGCTTTATTAATAATAAAAAAGTCAACAACAAGAGTTTGATTTTCATGAACAAAGCCTCGACGGAACAATAAGAAAGAAGTCTATGATTACTGCACACACACACACACACACACACACACACACACACACACACACACACACACACACACACACACACACACACACACACACACACACACACACACACACACACACACACACACACACACACACAAACACACACACACACACATACTATAAAATTAAGACATCGGTTAGACTACAGTCACATTATTTACATTTCTACAAAGATGAGTGCATGCATAAATGTGGTAAATCAGGGATTTTCTTGAGAAAACTTATTAAAATTAAAAGGCCTGTTGACATTACGGTTGATCATTCACTTTTGAAAAATAATTATTTAAACATGATAAAAAGATACTTGTCTGTGCTTCTTATTAAGGTTTATCTCTCAGACTTGTTGAAAATTAAATACATCAAATCCACCAGTACATAGTTGGCGATCCTATCAACAAACGTGCTTTTACCAGAACCAGTCGCCCCGCGTAGCATAATTGTTTTTTCGACGATTCGGTCTCTACATGCTTGTTCTGCAATTGGAATATATATATATACTTAGCGAGGTGGTCTTCTTATTGAGGGTACTGTGTGTAAGATCGGAATACCGTTATCCTTTTACTGCCACAGGAAGGCAGTGAAAAACTAAAAAAAGGTATTGTCAAAATGTCAAAATCATATATATATATATATATATATATATATATATATATATATATATATATATATATATATATATATATATATATATATATATATATATATATATATATATATATATATATATATATATATATATATATATATATATGATAGTGAATGCCTTCTATCTTATTTAAAATTATGTATACTAGGACCACAGGCCAGCCATTTGTTAGCTCTATATAACATTTTATCATCACATTTAAATGAAGTTGTACGATGTTTAAAATATATTATCAAAATGTCCCTATGCTAACAATAAAATATGTATATGTACTACGAAAGTTTCCTAATGAAACCTAGACTGTCTGACTTAACAAATAGTTGCGATTAATTCGAAAGTATGTGTCATTCTAAATGTGAATAGTTTGCTCAAAAAGTCTAACGGATATTACATATCGTATCTACAACTTATTTTCAAGTTTATGTTGTTTTAATGTGTGAATGTTATTATCAATTCGTAAATAAACTGGAAGTTTTACCCACCGATTTGATATGTAATTGACCAAGCATCTGCATTTGTTGCATGTTTAACTTTAGCCAAAGGCCATTCGTATAGGACAGTTCCGTTGTCACTTGTATCCACCCGGCATTGTGTGCGAACCAACTCTGAGGCAAAGGTTGAGCATGTTTTGGCCCTATCGCTATTCTCACTGTATTTTGACACTTCTCCGTTTTGCTTGACCGTCCGAACTTTGAAGACGTATGGTGAGTCGGGCTGTAAGTCTTCAATGCAATCGCAGTTTATATCGAATGTTTGGCAGATTTTCTCTTTTGTATCAATATTGTCCGCAGGAACCTCATAGACGTCGCCTCTGCAGAAAGTATCCACATGCTCCCATATAATAGCAACTCTGTCAGCAAACACATGTTGTACCAATGGCTTTTCTGGTGATGGTTCCTATTATCAACACAAATGGTATCATGGTTATTTAGGAAGACAAAATACAAAAATGCAATGTTTACTTCCATGG